>JABUQX010066755.1:57500-81698 GCA_015478945.1 Trachelipus rathkii | reverse complement strand
ATATAATATATATTATATAATATATTATTATATATATATTTCTTTTCTTCTTTCTTTATCTACCTTTTTTTCCAAGATTGGGAGTAAGGAGCGCGCACAAGCATCGGATTGATCCACACATCCCCTACCACTCTAAACGCACTTTTTTCTTCACCAATCAGTCCTTCAGTCACTCGACGCACTCTTTCGATCAAAAATACCAGCATATATCTTCCCTACAATACTCAATAAACTTTATTCCCCTATTAATTTCTACAGTTCCCTTATCTCCCTTACCCTATATAAGGGTACTATTACAGCTCTCCTCCAATTCCTTTGGAACTATACCCTCCAAAACGTTTTATTACACAACCTCCAAATCTAATCAATCATCATCTCGCCTCCGTTCTAGATTCATTTCACCAGTAATTTCAATCTATTACCGCAATTTACCATTTCAACTTTCTCACTCTGCCCATTACCTCCCTCCTTGCTAATAAACCCATCCCCAAATCCTATTCCTTCTTGCACCACAAACCCACACACATTCAATCTCACCCCTTCAATTACTTGCCAATATTATGTAAGAATTTTCGAAGTGTTCTTCCACACTCCCCTCACATCCATTTTTCATCAGTTACAAAAACACCATCCCTATTTATTATTATATATATAGTATATTTATATATATATATATATATATATATAGATATATTATATATATAGTATAATATATATATATATATCATTATATATATATATATATATACTATTTAATATATATAATCAAAAACAAACTTTTTTTATCGTCCGTAGATGGGGTTGGATGCGTAACATGCATCGGAAACAATAGTTGGAGTACCTACCATTTCATCAATAAGGGCTCAAAGCCCCTATTGGTCACTGGTGGATAATTGGCCAGGAAGGGATCGGGTTGGAGTTTAACAGATGGTGAATTCCGCCATTGTTTATAGCATTTGTCTTTTTATTTTTACTAATGAAGATTCTCCTAGTAGACATCAGCTCCGTAATAAATAAACACAAATGATGAATATAACCGCACCTTCCGAAAGCGTAACCGTAAGCATAATACCTTACTAATAGAAACTCCACCCGTAGGGTGGGCCATGGGTGTGGAATCGGAAAAGCCCCCCCGAAACTCCGCGTCCATTCCCTAAGATTATACAACCAAGTGCATGAAAGCGTCCTCAGAAGTTAGGCAAGGTTCGTGTCCTCAACAATTTATGGTCCGGAGAAAAGCAAGAATAACCGGTTTTTGACCTGTACCCTCATCCATAGAGGAAAGAAGGCAAGATGAGCGTGTGATGCACACAGAGACAACAGCTCGATAGCCAGCATGATTCAGGAGGAGATTGGGGAGACTCTCAGAAGAGAGATCAGGAATACGTAGGATAGTACGTACAAAAAAAAGGAGAAGGTACAAACTGGAGAAAGGACGGGTAAGATGAAGGATAAATAAATAATAAAATGAAAATAAGAAACCACCTGAAGAAAAATAATAATAACAATATAAAAATATTATCTTAATAATAATAATAATAATAATAATTAATATATATAAAATAATAATACCTTTAATTTTTTTTTTTTTTAGATTGATTTTTACAGGGATCTCCACAGCACACGAAGAATGCTGCTAGACCGTGTTAGCAAGCTAACGACAGGGGAAATCCCAAACGAAACGAAAGAGGAACAAGGCTGAGATGGTTAGATCTTACACAAGATGTTCAGCTCCAATAGGAAGGCAAAAATGCGATCACTACGAAAATGAGATGATTCGGATAAGATGTGCTGAAGGCGATGCTGAAGAGGTATAGTTAGCATGTCAGGAAAGAACTTGCTTCTAAGGGTTGAGATGGCAACCGCAATCCACCAAGAGATGAACTGAACTACAGTGAGAGGAAAACTGGAGGAACAAAATTGGCAGGTCGGGAGATCCCCCCCGCGACATAAGAAATCCATGGGTGAGATTTGTATGACCCAGACGCAAACGAGCCAGGACCACCTCCAGGAGGCAACTCCTCCTACTTGATGAAGACCACCGGCCAAGGACGGGTTTGACATTCCGAAGCTTGGCACCACGAGCATCCTCCGCCCAACACGACTGCTAGCCAGAGAGGAAGCCCCGACGCAAAGAGATGGAGAAATCTGTAGCAGGGAAATGGCCCAGGCGCACAGCAGGAGGACGGTATTGGGCACACGACATCCCGTGTGCGGCTGTCCTTTTGGCTTCCCCATCGGCCTGTTCGTTACCAGGAACACCCACTTGGGAGGGAACCCAACAGAACTCAATGTTGTGGTTCTGCGCAGGCAACAAGCAGAGGGACTGTTGAATGGCACATACCAAAGGGTTACGGGTTGACCGGGCAAGCAACGACTGGAGAGCGCTCCGAGAATCTGAAAAGATGGTATAGTTACCCCCGCGGGCCAAGGTACTGATCCTGTTCACCGCCATGGAAATTGCTATCAGTTCAGCTGAAAAAACAGACAAATATGGTGGTTTGGTGTGGGAGACAGTGATGTCCGGAAACAACTGAAGCTCCCACCCCTTCCTCCGTCTTGGAACTATCGGTGTAAACCACCATAGAGTCGCCTATAGGCCTCCGCGTGAGAGAAAAAGGAATCCCTCAACTGCACCGGGTGTGCCTCCGACTTACTCAAAGACTGGATCCCATTGCAGAGAGCAGGAGGCGGATAAACCCACTGTGAATGGAAGGTCGAGGAAAGCAAAGATGGAAGGTAACATACCCCTGAGGAAGGTCGAGGAAAGCGAAGATGGAAGTAACAACCCCAGTAAACGGCCAATAATTTTTGGTTGTGACGGACGCGCTCTAATATAGGTGTCAAGGCCGACGAAGTAGGAACCTTAAGACGGATGAACAGCGAGCACATGAGCTGCTCCCTCCGCAGGGATAGGGGCATCACCCCAGCCTCTACCTCCAGGCTCTCCCTCGGAAATACAAAAATTAATATAATAATAATAATAATAATAATAATAATAATAATAATAATAATAATAATAATAATAATAATAATAATAATAATAATAATAATAATAATAATAATACCTCATTATCTACAATCCATTTAGCATCTTCTGCAAGTAATATGGCCACATGAGCTGCAAGTTTCGCCAAACGACTTTCTTGGCTATTTTCAAGAGATACAATTTCTGTATGTTTATATTATATATATATATGTATATAATATATATTATATATATATATATATATATATTATATATATATTATATTATATATATATATAATATTTATATATATATATTTATAGTATATATAAAGCATCTACCTTCCTTTACCCAAATGGATGGAGGTGTGCAACACACACACGAAACAGAAAAGCAGTAGATGAACATGACGCAAGTCTAAAGGAAAGCCTCTCCCTACCGTCCCCTTATACCCTTAAGTTTGAGGTCAGCTCATCACAATAAAAAAAATCTAAGCAAGGGCTTCACAAGACTGCGACTGACTCTCACTGTGGTATCCCGTCAATTTAATGTTAATTCCTTGGGCCAGGAGTCCCACAATCACACCCCCTCACAAAACCCAGCTATTCACTCCTATTATGCACTTTTTTTTGCCACCTCTGTCAAACTCACCACTGATTCAATACACCTTTTCTTCGGTCTCCCAACTGGTCGATTCCCAGCACACTTACCACTATACATCCTCTTAACCAACCGACTATCATCCATCTTTTTCGTATGTCCAAACCATCTTAATAATATACTCTCGTTTATTCTGTCAATTACGCCCTTCTTCACACCACACAACTCCCCAAAACGTTCAATCATCATTTTATCAATTCTTCTCACACCCCTAAGACTGTTCATCTGAACAGACTGCCCCTTTATATCTATTTTACACCAAAGTTTCACTACCATATATTAACATCGGTAACAACATATACCCTCATATAAAACCCTAGCGAAGACTTACTCCATTTGAATTTACCAAGGATCAAATTAGCTATCATAACTGGATACATACCAATCAAAACGTAAAATATTCGGCTACTGTAATATTTTTTTAACTTCCTACAAAAAAAAACCTTTGTGTCTATTGTGTCTTCTAGTTTTTCTACCATTATGTGGTTCGGTTAAAGAAAAAAAAATTTAAAAATATTATGAAACAATTATAAAAATTATTAATGCTTACCCGAACATTTCTCTAATGAAGACTTAAATTTACTTCTTGAATTTTCATATTCAGCGAATATGACATTTGAAAATTTTTCAACTTTTTCTTTATACACTTTATGTACGTCTTTTTGTAGCAGTCTTTTCATCTCCAACACTGCCTATATATATATATATATATTATATATATATATATATATATATATATATATATATATATATATATATATATATATATATATATATATATATATATATATATATATATTATAAATAATAATAATAATAATAATAATAATAATAATAATAATAATAATAATAATAATATTTTTTTTGGTGTGTGGCGGATCTGAAGAGAGTTTGAGAGGATTGGTAGACAAGTTTATCAGGGTGTATAAAAGGAGGGATTTGATAGTAAATGTAGCTAAGAGCAAGGTTATGGTAGTGAGTGAGGACTCCATGGTGTGAAGTCATGTTGGATGATGCAACAAGTATTTGAGTTTAAATATTTAGGATATATGGTCAATGAAAAGGGAATGGATGGTGCAGAATGTAGTAGGAAAATTGTGAATTGTAGGAAGGTGGCTGGTGCAATTAGCTCCTTGGTGGATGTAAAGGAACTAAGTCTGGAGTGCGCTAGGTTTTGCACGATGGTATGTTGCTACCTGTCTTAATGTATAGTAGTGAAACTATGGTATGGAATAAAAGGTATAAATCTAAGATAAATGTGTTCAGATGGACAATCTTAGAGGCGTGTTAGGTGAGAAGAATTGATAAAAGCAGGAATGATCGCAGTAGGGAGTGGTGTGGTGTGAAGAAAGGTGTACTTGAAAGAATAAACGACAGTAGAGAGAAATGGTTTGGTCATATGAAAAGGATGGATGTTAGTCGATTGGTAAGTGTGCTGGGAATCGTCCGTCTGGAAGTCGGTAGAGGAATGTCTGAAGGAAAGAAATGTGTTTTTTTCAGAGGCGAGAAGAAAGGTGCATTTTAAGAATGAATGTCGAGGTTTTTATGGTTGACGAGATGCCACAGTGAAATTCCGTCGAGGTCTCATGAAGCCTTAGTGTGATTTTTTTCTGACTGCGATGAGTTCTCACTCAAGAGTGTGTGGGGGGAGGGGGGGGGGGCGGGCATTTCTTTTCAACTTACGTTATGTTTCCTATTTTTCTATTTCCGGTGTATGCTGCGCACCTCACCTGTAATTTGGGGAAAGGAGAATAATTTATGGAACTTTCGTATAGTAATACTTAAAAATAATTTACCCAAAACTTACAAACCACCTTTCATAAATATTTTGAATGTAAGAAACTTACAAATTATCCCTTACCTGGAAAATTTTAACCCACACTATATATATAAAAATATAATATATATATATATATATATATATATATATATATATATATATATATATATATATATATATATATATTATATATATATATATATATATATATATATATATATATATATATATAGTATAATAATATATATTTAAATTATATAAAAAAAAATATTCAGTAATTCAAAACTAAAAAATTCTTATTGACAACAACAATCATGATATAAATGGATAATAATAATAATAATAAATAATAAATATAATAATACATAATAATAATAATAATAATAATAATAATATAATAATAATAAAATAAACAACAAATGTTGGATGATAATGATAATAATAATTAATTAAAATATATAATAATAATTTAATAAAATAATAATTAATAATATATAATAATAATAATAATAATAATAATAATTGTACAATAAAATGCATGGTTTGCACAGAAATTATTTTTTAAGATTAATAATAGGATTTACACATATAATATAATATATATATATATATATATAATATAATTATATATATATATATATATATATATATATATATATATATATATATATAATTATATATTATACCTTTGCCGATTCTTCAGGAAGACCCATGCTTAAATGAGGGTATTTGTTTATTATTGCATGAGCAACATTGCATTACTGATGGCCAATTGAAACCTAATATATTATATATATTATATATAACTATATATAATATATATATAATAATATATATATATATATATATATATATATATATTATATATATTATAGTATATATTATATAATATATATATTTATATACAAAATTTTGTCTTCTATTAAATTCATATTTTGTGATTTTATTTTCAACATTTTTGGACTATTTTGTTCAGTAAATTTTATTGAAATGAAGAAGCTTTATTCTCTAAACAATTTATATTATATTTTGTGAATAGTAGATGTGGGAGGGTGGGTAATTGTTATAATATGGAAAAACACTACAACCTGAAACATCTGTTGTTCCATATTAATTTATATAATTGTTTTAAGTATATTATAAAAATAATTCATTCCAAGCAAATTTTTTAGCAAGTAATTTTAAAATAGAAAAAATGTATTTTACAAATTTGTACTTACCTTATATTCTTTTGGTAAAAGCTGTCATATATTTTTGTCAAGAACTGACTTTTCAATGATTTATTTAATAATTGCTGACTGGCTAGAAGAGAATTTTCATGAATGTGAGGTAACTGATATGTAGTGTACACATTATTTGACTGATTTTCAATGAAAACTACTTTCTCAGAAGACTGAGACTGAATAGTTTTATAAAATGCATCATTTGACGTCATTGCATTCTGACGCTCTAATGTTTCACTGCATGCTACATCATTTTTTATTACTTCATTATTTTTTTCAGGATCACAAACTCTTTTTGAATTACAATATGAAGCATCGTCATCCACTGATCCATAATCAAAATTGGCACTATGAAGCAATGAATTGTTTTTTTCTTCTTCATTTTTCAAATATTTTTCATTATTTTCATTATCATTCAAAGATATACTGTTATAATCAGTCATAGAAACTTGTAGATTTATACTCGATTTATTTTCTGCTACTTTTATCGTACTATCTGAATCTTCCTCTTCCTCTTCACATATTCTGAAAAGCTTTGATTCAACATGTTCAACATCATTCCAATCACAATCTACATATGATTGAAATTCATTATCAAAATATTGAATAAAAATATTTGCATTTTTAATTTTAAACAAGAGTTTAACATCCTCTTCATTTGGATTTTTTATTTTTTTGGTATGATTTTTATAATTAAATAAAAATGCCATAGTAGTAGTTAAAAAAGTGCTAAAAAAAAAAATTATATATATATATATATATATAAATACAGTACATAGCTATAGTATATATATTATAGTATATATATAGTATAAAAAAATATATAAAAATATATATATATATATATATATATATATATATATATATATATATATAAGCTACAGTACAAGCTCCAGTAGGCCAAATTAATTTCAAAAAACATAAATTCAGGATATTAGATTGAGGTCAAACTTTATGCTTCTTTTAAGTGTTACATACCACAAACCTCTAATCTGATATGCTGCTAATAATTGCCAATATTTTGAGTCATTTAAAAACAATATTTTATAATCATACTCACTCCTTGTACCTTTTAAGGGAGATTCAATATTGTAAGAGTGCATATGTGAATTGAATTTAATTACATTAATAATTCTAGAAATCACAAAATAAATGCACCCTTTAGATGAATTAGAACAGCATACATAGTCAATCACAGCAAATTTCTCAACTTCATACAATCCTAACAATGGAATCAAATATCCTTTGATGTACTACTACTACCTTCCTTTAGAATTCCACTATCTAGAACATCAGGAGCTTTATCTATGTCATTGTGGTCTACTAAAGGTTTAATTTCTTTCAACTGAATTTCCAATTCTGTAAGCTTGCTTATTATAAGCCTACTCAAACTATTAGTCTATAATATTATCCAATCTTTCCTCAGTAAACACTGATGCAAAATAAGCATTGAAAATATTAACCAATACCATATCTGAACCTGTAGGTTTTATCTTACTTTAAAAACTTGTTGGTCTTTATTGATATTATTTCTGCCCTTTCTCTGCCTTACTTATTGACTGAATAATTTCATTTCTAACTTTGTTATAATTTTTTAACTCCTTCACCTTATAATTTTAATAAATAAACTTTGTCTCTAACATAACTATAATTCTAATTAATGCTGAGCAATAGGAATATTTTTTTGCTGGCTATATCATTTTAAAATATGACTCAAACTCCACATTTTTAAAATCACTTGGCTTTTCTACCAATTTTCATAATTTTTTTGAGAATACTGGAAATGCACCAAAAATAATTAATAAAAGTTATTGGAAGTCTCTGTAAGGCCTATAACATTAATTAATAATGTAGCAAATATCTATAGCTTACGCTAAACTATTCAATTTAGAGTCTGTCAAACAATCTAGATTAGGTCTATGATTATGGCAACAGACCTATCTAAGGTAGGTTAGAGTCTACAGCATAGACAATCCATATAGGTTAGGTCTCGGTTTAGGTTCCTATTAGTTCAAATTATGATAAGATTTGTTAAGCATACACAGGTTTACTATGTGTATACTTAACAAAACTTACCATAACCTGAACTAGCAAGGTACTAAACCAAGACCTACCTATACCAATGCTACATACCTAAACAAAACTTAGATGGATCTACGTTGCCATAAATGTAGACAACCTAGATGGTTTGACTGTCCCATATATATTATATATATATATAATCTATATATATATATATATATATATTAGAATATATATATATATATATATTATATATATATATAAATGTGTAGCTATAATAATATATAATCATAGTGTGTATATATATATATATATATATATATATATATATATATATATATATATGTCAGACGGGGTAAAAAAAGTTTGAGGTTGGTGGGGTAAAAAAAAACAAAACCCCTCCCCCCTTTCCTGAAAATATTTTTTTGAATTTTATGGGCTATTCTGGTAGCCCTCTTTATTATCTATAAAAATGCCAAAAGAAAATGGGCTGCTCTAAATTGACAGTAATCAGCGATAACAAATGTCGAACCCCAGTTAAAAAATGGCTACAAAACTTTTTTAGTTTTTACAACTTTTGCTACCATTTCAAATGTATTACATTTTTTAAATTTTTTTATTTGGTAGTTACTACATATCGATGGAGGACGTTGGGCAAACTATATTTTTAAAATTATTTAATGTCCTTGAAAAAAAATTTTTTTTTACCCCATCAAATTTTCCAAAATGGGGTAAAAAAAAAAAGTTTTTTTAACCTGGATGTGTTATTATTAAAGTGCATAAAAGTTGGAAAGTAGCTTGGAAAGTAGCTGAATGATGACGAGGCTAGAACAAAGGGGGGTAGGGAGAAAAATGCTCATGAAAGTACATAGAAGAACTAGAACAAAGGGGGTATGGGTGAAAAACACTCAGGAAAGTACATGAGCACTCAGGAAAACAGCTAGAAGCATTGAAAGTAGTTTGGAAAGTAGCTGGAAATATGGAAAGTAGCTGAGTGCAGTAATTTTGAAGAGGTCGGAGTCGGTAATTTTGAAGAGGGTGGAGTCGGAGTCGGAAAATTTTTGAACCGGAATGTACATGAGCACTCAGGAAAACTAGAAGCATTGAAAGTAGCTGAAAGTAGCTTAGAAAGTAATTTTTTTTTACCCCATGTTTTGTTTTTTTTACCCCATGTTTTGTTTTTTTTTACCCCATTTTAGATCTTCGAATGGGGGTAAAAAAAAAATCTTGGTTTTTTTGGATTTTTTGGAAAAAAAAAAAAAAAAATTTTTAATACCTATTCCATACCTTCACTAATACCAACCTCAATAACATGTATGCCATAGCATTTCTATATGTCAAGTGTATGAGGAGAGAAACAAAGTTAAGATTTTTTCTTTTTTTATTTTCCTTGTAAAATATATATATAATATAATTATATATATATTATATATTATATATATTATATATATATATATACTATATATATAATATATATTATATATATATATATATATATATATATATATATAATATATATATATATATATATATATATATATATATATTATATATACAGCAGCGGCTCTAGCTTGCGGGGCCCTGGCGCAATGACTGATACTGGGCTTTGGCGTAGTCCTAGGCAGTTTTTCATAAAAACATACACAAGTATATAAAGTATTAAAATCTGTACATTATATATATACCGGTAAAATGGGGGAAAATGGGTAATTTTTTGAAGATTTTTTTTTTTTTTGTTGAAGTGGCAAAAATCAGATATTTAAGTTAGACCCATGTTTAAATATTTATTTTCAAATTTAAAGCTTTGTAAATGTTATAGCATAACGAAAATATAAAAAATGTAAAGAAAAATATTTTTAGCAAATTTTTGAAAAATGCAATTTTCAAAAAAAAATTTTGGGGTAAAATGGATACTTGTAAATTATGGGACTTTAGATTGAACAGTAGTATTGATATTAATACTGAAAGGTAATATAACTGTTAAAGATATTATAAAATTAATTTGGGTCGAAAATAACATGTGTAAGCTATATTTTTTTACCATTGTTAAAATCAATTTTTTTCTAAAATTATGAATTTTTTTTTTATATATATATATATATATATATATATATATATATATATATATATATATATATATATATATATATATATATATATATATATATATATATATATATATATATATATAATATATATATAAATATATATATATATATTATATATATATACTATATATATATATATAATATATGGTAATTGTTGCCCAGAGGGCTGTCACCCCCAATTTTTATGAAAATCACAGGATATACTCTAAAAAAAAAGAATAATGAAGAATAGGGAAAACGAAAATCGTCGCTCTCTTTAGGAAAATAAGCTACAGCCTCTTAAAGCTGTTAAAACTCCCAAGACTCTTCACATATGAATACATCCAGGGTAGGTCTCATTTCAGGTCCCCTAAGTCAAATTATGATAAGTTTGTTAGGTATACACAGGAATATCTATGTAGATTAACAAATCTTTCATAAACCTGAAACTAGGATGAGCCCTAATACGAGCACGAGGTCCACTAATTTTTTTATAAGAATGTCTTTGGGAAACTTTTCTAAGCTTTGGGAAACTGGAACTTTTTTTTTCAAGAGACTGCTGATTTTCATTTTCATTATTCTTCATTATTGTAATTATTATAATTTTTAATTAATTACTTATTTTTATTCAAGGGCAAATTACTCCATTTTTGACACTCATTTTTCAAAATTTTACTATAAATATTTTTTTTTACATTTTTCTATATTTTTGTTATGCCATAACATTTATGAATGTTTAAATTTGAAAAAAAAAACATTTAAATATGGGTATAACTTGATTTTAGATTTAAAAAATTAAAAAAAAAAATTCATAATTTTAGAAAAAAATTGATTTTAACAATGGTAAAAAAATATAGCTTACACATGTTATTTTCGACCCAAATTAATTTTATAATATCTTTAACAGTTATATTACCTTTCAGTATTAATATCAATACTACTGTTCAATCTAAAGTCCCATAATTTACAAGTATCCATTTTACCCCAAAATTTTTTTTGAAAATTGCATTTTTCAAAAATTTGCTAAAAATATTTTTCTTTACATTTTTTATATTTTCGTTATGCTATAACATTTACAAAGCTTTAAATTTGAAAATAAATATTTAAACATGGGTCTAACTTAAATATCTGATTTTTGCCACTTCAACAAAAAAAAAAAAAATCTTCAAAAAATTACCCATTTTCCCCCATTTTACCGGTATATATATAATGTACAGATTTTAATACTTTATATACTTGTGTATGTTTTCTATGAAAAACTGCCTAGGACCACGCAAAGCCCAGTGCTGTCATTGCCGCCCAGGGCCCCGCAAAGCCTAGAGCCCCCGCTGTATATATATATATATATATATATATATATATATATATATATATATATATATATATATATATATATATATATATATATATATATATATATATATATATATATATATATATATATATATAATATATATATATATTATATATAGTATATATATATTAATAGTCAGACAGGATTAAAAAAAAAAAAAAAATCTTTAACTTTTGTTTCTCTCCTCATACACTTGACATATAGAAATGCTATGGCATACATGTTATTGAGGTTGGTATTAGTGAAGGTATGGAATAGGTATTAAAATTTTTTTTTTTTTTTTTTTTTAAAAATCCAAAAAACAAGATTTTTTTTTTACCCCATTCGAAGATCTAAAATGGGGTAAAAAAAAACAAAACATGGGGTAAAAAAAAAACAAAACATGGGGTAAAAAAAAACAAAACATGGGGTAAAAAAAAATTACTTTCTAAGCTACTTTCAGCTACTTTCAATGCTTCTAGTTTTCCTGAGTGCTCATGTACATTCCGGTTCAAAAATTTTCCGACTCCACCCTCTTCAAAATTACCGACTCCGACTCTGACTCCATTATTACTGACTCCGACTTGACCCTTTTGAAAATTGCCGACTCCGACTCACTCTTTTTGAAAATTACCGGAACCTTGAAAATTAAGCCGAATCTGCTGCACCCTCTTCAAAATTACCGACTCCGACTCCGCTCTCTTCAAAACTACCGACTCCGACTCCACAACCCTGGTACTTTCATGAGCATTTTTCTCCCTACCCCCCTTTGTTCTAGCCTCGTCATCATTCAGCTACTTTCCAAGCTACTTTCCAACTTTTATGCACTTTAATAATAACACATCCAGGTTAAAAAAAAACTTTTTTTTTTCCCATTTTGGAAAATTTGATGGGGTAAAAAAAAAATTTTTTTTCAAGGACATTCAATAATTTTCAAAAAAAATTATTAGTTTGCCCAAGTTCCTCCATCAATATGTAGTAACTACCAAATAAAAAAAATTTAAAAAATGTAATACATTTGAAATGGTAGCAAAAGTTGTAAAAACTAAAAAAGTTTTGTAGCCATTTTTTAACTGGGGTTCGACATTTGTTATCGCTGATTACTGTCAATTTAGAGCAGCATTTTTCTTTTGGCATTTTTTATAGATAATAAAGACGGCTACCAGAATAGCCCATAAAATTCAAAAAAATATTTTCAGGAAAGGGGGGAGGGGTTTTGTTTTTTTTACCCCACCAACCTCAAACTTTTTTTACCCCGTCTGACATATATATATATATATATATATATATATATATATATATTGTATCTATAAATATCTCTAATATACTATCAGATATATATATATATATATATATATATATATATATTATATAATATATATATATATATATATATATATATATATATATATATATATATATATATATAGGGACAGTCAAACCATCTAGGTTGTCTACATTTATGGCAACGTAGATCCATCTAAGTTTTGTTTAGGTATGTAGCATTGGTATAGGTAGGTCTTGGTTTAGTACCTTGCTAGTTCAGGTTATGGTAAGTTTTGTTAAGTATACACATAGTAAACCTGTGTATGCTTAACAAATCTTATCATAATTTGAACTAATAGGAACCTAAACCGAGACCTAACCTATATGGATTGTCTATGCTGTAGACTCTAACCTACCTTAGATAGGTCTGTTGCCATAATCATAGACCTAATCTAGATTGTTTGACAGACTCTAAATTGAATAGTTTAGCGTAAGCTATAGATATTTGCTACATTATTAATTAATGTTATAGGCCTTACAGAGACTTCCAATAACTTTTATTAATTATTTTTGGTGCATTTCCAGTATTCTCAAAAAAATTATGAAAATTGGTAGAAAAGCCAAGTGATTTTAAAAATGTGGAGTTTGAGTCATATTTTAAAATATAGCCAGCAAAAAAATATTCCTATTGCTCAGCATTAATTAGAATTATAGTTATGTTAGAGACAAAGTTTATTTATTAAAATTATAAGGTGAAGGAGTTAAAAAATTATAACAAAAGTTAGAAATGAAATTATTCAGTCAATAAGTAAGGCAGAGAAAGGGCAGAAATAATATCAATAAAGACCAACAAGTTTTTAAAGTAAGATAAAACCTACAGGTTCAGATATGGTATTGGTTAATATTTTCAATGCTTATTTTGCATCAGTGTTTACTGAGGAAAGATTGGATAATATTATAGACTAATAGTTTGAGTAGGCTTATAATAAGCAAGCTTACAGAATTGGAAATTCAGTTGAAAGAAATTAAACCTTTAGTAGACCACAATGACATAGATAAAGCTCCTGATGTTCTAGATAGTGGAATTCTAAAGGAAGGTAGTAGTAGTACATCAAAGGATATTTGATTCCATTGTTAGGATTGTATGAAGTTGAGAAATTTGATATAATTTATATATATAATATAATTATAATATAATATAATATAATATAATATAATATAATATAATATAATATAAGACACGGCGAACATTGAGAGAACCTCACACTCGCGTGATACACGATCATAAACTCGCAAGTGATCGTGAACCTACTTCTTGGCGTACCCCCAAGAATCACTTTGGGTACCCCCTGGGGTACGCGTACCCCACTTTGGAGACCACTGTTCTAGATAGTGGAATTCTAAAGGAAGGTAGTAGTAGTACATCAAAGGATATTTGATTCCATTGTTAGGATTGTATGAAGTTGAGAAATTTGCTGTGATTGACTATGTATGCTGTTCTAATTCATCTAAAGGGTGCATTTATTTTGTGATTTCTAGAATTATTAATGTAATTAAATTCAATTCACATATGCACGCTTACAATATTGAATCTCCCTTAAAAGGTACAAGGAGTGAGTATGATTATAAAATATTGTTTTTAAATGACTCAAAATATTGGCAATTATTAGCAGCATATCAGATTAGAGGTTTGTGGTATGTAACACTTAAAAGAAGCATAAAGTTTGACCTCAATCTAATATCCTGAATTTATGTTTTTTGAAATTAATTTTCATAAAGTAAAAAATAAGAGGGTATATATATTATAATATATAAATATATATAATATATATATATATATATATATATATTATTATATATATATATATATATATTATATATATATATATATAATATTATATATATATATATATATATATATATATTTTTAGCACTTTTTTAAACTACTTACTATGGCATTTTTATGTTAATTATAAAAATCTACCAAAAAAAAATAAAAAAATCAAATGAAGAGGATGTTAAACTCTTGTTTAAAATTAAAAATGCAAATATTTTTTATTCAATATTTTGATAATGAATTTCAATCATATGTAGATTGTGATTGGAATGATGTTGAACATGTTGAATCAAAGCTTTTCAGAATATGTGAAGAGGAAGAGGAAGATTCAGATAGTACGATAAAAGTAGCAGAAAATAAATCGAGTATAAATCTACAAGTTTCTATGACTGATTATAACAGTATATCTTTGAATGATAATGAAAATAATGAAAAATATTTGAAAAATGAAGAAGAAAAAAACAATTCATTGCTTCATAGTGCCAATTTTGATTATGGATCAGTGGATGACGATGCTTCATATTGTAATTCAAAAAGAGTTTGTGATCCTGAAAAAAATAATGAAGTAATAAAAAATGATGTAGCATGCAGTGAAACATTAGAGCGTCAGAATGCAATGACGTCAAATGATGCATTTTATAAAACTATTCAGTCTCAGTCTTCTGAGAAAGTAGTTTTCATTGAAAATCAGTCAAATAATGTGTACACTACATATCAGTTGCCTCACATTCATGAAAATTCTCTTCTAGCCAGTCAACAATTATTAAATAAATCATTGAAAAGTCAGTTCTTGACAAAAATATATGACAGCTTTTACCAAAAGAATATAAGGTAAGTACAAATTTGTAAAATACATTTTTTCTATTTTAAAATTACTTGCTAAAAAATTTGCTTGGAATGAATTATTTTTATAATATACTTAAAACAATTATATAAATTAATATGGAACAACAGATGTTTCAGGTTGTAGTGTTTTTCCATATTATAACAATTACCCACCCTCCCACATCTACTATTCACAAAATATAATATAAATTGTTTAGAGAATAAAGCTTCTTCATTTCAATAAAATTTACTGAACAAAATAGTCCAAAAATGTTGAAAATAAAATCACAAAATATGAATTTAATAGAAGAACCAAATTTTGTACATATATATTATATATAGATATATATTATATTATATTATACTATATATATATATATTATATATAATATATATATATATATATATATATATTATATATATATATATATATATTAGGTTTCCAATTGGCCATCAGTATGCAAATGTTGCTCATGCAATAATAAACAAATACCCTCATTTAAGCATGGGTCTTCCTTGAAGAATCGGCAAAGCGTATATTATATATATATTATATATATATATATAATATATATATATTATATATATATATATTATATATATATATATTATATATATATTATATATATTATATATATGTGTAATTCCTATTTATTAATCTTAAAAATTAATTTTCTGATTAACCTTGCAATTATTGCTACAATTATTATTATTATTATTATTATTATTATTATTATTATTATTATTAATATTATTTATTAATTATTATTTTATTATTATTATTATTATATTATCATCATGATTGTTGTTATTATATTATTATTATTATTATTTATATTATTATATATATTATTATTATTATTATTATTATATGATTATTATTATTATCCATTATTATTATTATGTTGAGAGATCAAAATTAAGAATTTTTTTATATAAATAAAATGATTTTTATTGCAATTAAATTTATAATATATAATAATAATATATATATATATATATATATATATATATATATATAATATATATATAATATTTATATATATATATTGTATATATATTTTTTTTATATATATATAATATATAATTATTATAATTTTATATATAAGTGTGGGTTAAAATTTTCCAGGTAAGGGATAATTTGTAAGTTTCTTACATTCAAAATATTTATGAAAGGTGGTTTGTAAGTTTTGGGTAAATTATTTTTAAGTATTACTATACGAAAGTTCCATAAATTATTCTCCTTTCCCCAAATTACAGGTGAGGTGCGCAGCATACACCGGAAATAGAAAAATAGGAAACATAACGTAAGTTGAAAAGAAATGCCCGCCCCCCCCCCTCTTACCGTCTCCCCAAATACTCTTGAGTGAGAACTCATCGCAGTCACGAAAAAAAATCACACTAAGGCTTCATGAGACCTCGACGGAATTTCACTGTGGCATCTCGTCAACCATAAAAACCTCGACATTCATTCTTAAAATGCACCTTTCTTCTCGCCTCTGAAAAAAACACATTTCTTTCCTTCAGACATTCCTCTACCGACTTCCAGACGGACGATTCCCAGCACACTTACCAATCGACTAACATCCATCCTTTTCATATGACCAAACCATTTCTCTCTACTGTCGTTTATTCTTTCAAGTACACCTTTCTTCACACCACACCACTCCCTACTGCGATCATTCCTGCTTTTATCAATTCTTCTCACCTAACACGCCTCTAAGATTGTCCATCTGAACACATTTATCTTAGATTTATACCTTTTATTCCATACCATAGTTTCACTACTATACATTAAGACAGGTAGCAACATACCATCGTGCAAAACCTAGCGCACTCCAGACTTAGTTCCTTTACATCCACCAAGGAGCTAATTGCACCAGCCACCTTCCTACAATTCACAATTTTCCTACTACATTCTGCACCATCCATTCCCTTTTCATTGACCATATATCCTAAATATTTAAACTCAAATACTTGTTGCATCATCCAACATGACTTCACACCATGGAGTCCTCACTCACTACCATAACCTTGCTCTTAGCTACATTTACTATCAAATCCCTCCTTTTATACACCCTGCATAAACTTCTCTACCAATCCTCTCAAACTCTCTTCAGATCCGCCACAACAAACAATTATTATTATTATTATTATTATTGATTATTATTTATTTTAAATATTATATAATATATATATAATATTATATATATAATATATATATTATATATATATTATATATATATATATAATAATATATAGATATATATATATATATATATATATATATATATATCAGCCCAGTGTTGAGATGAAAAGACTGCTACAAAAAGACGTACATAAAGTGTATAAAGAAAAAGTTGAAAAATTTTCAAATGTCATATTCGCTGAATATGAAAATTCAAGAAGTAAATTTAAGTCTTCATTAGAGAAATGTTCGGGTAAGCATTAATAATTTTTATAATTGTTTCATAATATTTTTAAATTTTTTTTTCTTTAACCGAACCACATAATGGTAGAAAAACTAGAAGACACAATAGACACAAAGGTTTTTTTTTGTAGGAAGTTAAAAAAATATTACAGTAGCCGAATATTTTACGTTTTGATTGGTATGTATCCAGTTATGATAGCTAATTTGATCCTTGGTAAATTCAAATGGAGTAAGTCTTCGCTAGGGTTTTATATGAGGGTATATGTTGTTACCGATGTTAATATATGGTAGTGAAACTTTGGTGTAAAATAGATATAAAGGGGCAGTCTGTTCAGATGAACAGTCTTAGGGGTGTGAGAAGAATTGATAAAATGATGATTGAACGTTTTGGGGAGTTGTGTGGTGTGAAGAAGGGCGTAATTGACAGAATAAACGAGAGTATATTATTAAGATGGTTTGGACATACGAAAAAGATGGATGATAGTCGGTTGGTTAAGAGGATGTATAGTGGTAAGTGTGCTGGGAATCGACCAGTTGGGAGACCGAAGAAAAGGTGTATTGAATCAGTGGTGAGTTTGACAGAGGTGGCAAAAAAAAGTGCATAATAGGAGTGAATAGCTGGGTTTTGTGAGGGGGTGTGATTGTGGGACTCCTGGCCCAAGGAATTAACATTAAATTGACGGGATACCACAGTGAGAGTCAGTCGCAGTCTTGTGAAGCCCTTGCTTAGATTTTTTTTATTGTGATGAGCTGACCTCAAACTTAAGGGTATAAGGGGACGGTAGGGAGAGGCTTTCCTTTAGACTTTGCGTCATGTCATCTCACGCTTTTCTGTTTCCGGTGTGTGTGTTGCACACCTCACTCCCAATTTGGGTAAAGAGGTAGATGCTTAATATATATATATATAAATATATATATATATATATATAATATATATATATATATATATTATATATATATAATACTATATATATATATATATAATATATATATATTATATAAAATATATATATATAGTAATATATATATCTAAACATACAGAAATTGTATCTCTTGAAAATAGCCAAGAAAGTCGTTTGGCGAAACTTGCAGCTCATGTGGCCATATTACTTGCAGAAGATGCTAAATGGATTGTAGATAATGAGGTATTATTATTATTATTATTATTATTATTATTATTATTATTATTATTATTATTATTATTATTATTATTATTTGTATTTCCGAGGGAGAGCCTGGAGGTAGAGGCTGGGGTGATGCCCCTATCCCTGCGGAGGGAGCAGCTCATGTGCTCGCTGTTCATCCGTCTTAAGGTTCCTACTTCGTCGGCCTTGACACCTATATTAGAGCGCGTCCGTCACAACCAAAAATTATTGGCCGTTTACTGGGGTTGTTACTTCCATCTTCGCTTTCCTCGACCTTCCTCAATATTATTTTACCTTCCTGCAATATTATTTTACCTCTACCCATTCACAGTGGGTTTATCCGCCTCCTGCTCTCTGCAGTGGGATCCAGTCTTTGTGTAAGTCGGAGGCATACCCGGTGCAGTTGAGGGATTCTTTTGTGTCTCACGCGGAGGTCCATAGCGACTCTATGGTGGTTTACACCGATAGTTCCAAGACGGAGGAAGGGGTGGGAGCTTCAGTTGTTTCCGGACATCACTGTCTCCCACACCAAACCACCATATTTGTCTGTTTTTTCAGCTGAACTGATAGCAATTTCCATGGCGGTGAACAGGATCAGTACCTTGGCCCGCGGGGGTAACTATACCATCTTTTCAGATTCTCGGAGCGCTCTCCAGTCGTTGCTTGACCGGTCAACCCGTAACTCTTTGGTCTGTACCATTCAACAGTCCCTCTGCTTGTTACCTGCGCAGAACCACAACATTGAGTTCTGTTGGGTTCCCTCCCAAGTGGGTGTTCCTGGTAACGAACAGGCCGATGGGGAAGCCAAAAGGACAGCCGCACACGGGATGTCGTGTGCCCAATACCGTCCTCCTGCTGTGCGCCTGGGCCATTTCCCTGCTACAGATTTCTCCATCTCTTTGCGTCGGGGCTTCCTCTCTGGCTAGCAGTCGTGTTGGGCGGAGGATGCTCGTGGTGCTAAGCTTCGGAATGTCAAACCCGTCCTTGGCCGGTGGTCTTCATCAAGTAGGAGGAGTTGCCTCCTGGAGATGGTCCTTGCTCGATTGCGTCTGGGTCATACAAATCTCACCCATGGATTTCTTATGTCGCGGGGAGAACCAACGATCTGCCCATTTTGCTCCTCCAGTTCTCTAACAGTCGTTCATCTCTTTGTGGATTGCGTTGCCATCTCAACCCTTAGAAGCAAGTTCTTTCCTGACATGCTAACTATACCTCTTCAGCATCGCCTTCAGCACATCTTATCCGAATCATCTCATTTTCGTAGTGATCGTGTTTTTGCCTTTCTTTTGGAACTGAACATCTTGTATAAGATCTAACCATCTCAGCCTTGTTCCTCTTTCGTTTCGTTAGGGATTTCCCCTGTCGTTAGTTTGCTAACGAAGCAAGCTCTTTCCTGACGCGGGGAGTATCCCTCTTCAACATCGCCTTCAGCACATCTTATCCGAATCATCTCATTTTCGTAGTGATCGCATTTTTGCCTTCCTATTGGAGCTGAACATCTTGTGTAAGATCTAACCATCTCAGCCTTGTTCCTCTTTCGTTTCGTTTGGGATTTCCCCTGTCGTTAGCTTGCTAACACGGTCTAGCAGCATTCTTGTGTGCTGTGGAGATCCCTGTACATCCACTCTTAAAAAAAAAAAAAAAATTAGGTATTATTATTATTATTATTATTATTAATTATTATTATTATTATTATTATTATTATTATTATTATTATTATTATTGTACTTATTCTTTATTTTTCTTCATGTGGTTCTTATTTTCATTTTTATTATTTATTTATCCCGTTCATCTTACCCGTCCCTTCTCCAGTTTGTCCCTTCTCCTTTTTTTGTACGTACTACCCTACGTTCTCCTGATCTCTTTTCTGAGAGTCTTCCCAATCTCCTCCTGAATCATGCTGGCTATCGAGCTGTTGTCTCTGTGTGCATCACACGCTCATCTTGCCTTCTTTCCTCTATGGATGAGGGTACAGGTCAAAAACCGGTTATTCTTGCTTTTCTCCGGACCATAAATTGTTGAGGACACGAACCTTGCCTAACTTCTGAGGACGCTTTCATGCACTTGGTTGTATAATCTTAGGGAATGGACGCGGAGTTTCGGGGGGGCTTTTCCGATTCCACACCCATGGCCCACCCTACGGGTGGAGTTTCAAGTAGTAAGGTATTATGCTTACGGTTACGCTTCCGGAATATATGTTTATATTCATCATTTGTGTTTATTTATTACGGAGCTGATGTATACTAGGAGAATCTTCATTAGTAAAAATAAAAAGACAAATGCTATAAACAATGGCGGAATTCACCATCTGTTAAACTCCAACCCGATCCCTTCCTGGCCAATTATCCACCAGTGACCAATAGGGGCTTTGAGCCCTTATTGATGAAATGGTAGGTACTCCAACTATTGTTTCCGATGCATGTTACGCATCCAACCCCATCTACGGACGATAAAAAAAGTTTGTTTTGATTATATATATATATATATATATAGAATAATGAATAGGGATGTGTTTTTGTATATATAATATATTATATATATATATAAAAATAATTTTTTAATATATATATATATATATATATATATATATATATATATATATATATATATATATATATATTATATATAATATATTAAGAATAATGATAGGATGGTACTTTCGAGACTGATGAAATGGATGTGAGCGGAGTGGTGGAAAGAACACTTCGAAAATCTACATAAAATTGGCAGTAATAAAGAGGTGAGAGTGAATGTGTGTGGGTTTGATGGTGCAAAAGGAATAGGTATTTTGGGGGATGAGGTTATTAGCAAGAGGAGAGGTAATGGGCCAGAGTGAGAAGTTGAAAAATGGTAAATCTGCACGGCTATAGATGAAATTTACTGGTGAAATGATCAAGAACGGAGGCGAGATGATGATTGATTAGATTGTGAGTTTGTGTTTAATAAAAACGTTATGGAGGTATAGTTCCAAAGGGATTGGAGGAGAGCTGTAATAGTACCCTTATCATAAGGGTAAGGGAGATAAGGGGAACTGTTAGAAAGTTATAGGGTGAATAAGGTATTGAGTATGTAGGGAGATAATATGCTGTGTATTTGATCGAAAGAGTGTTTCGTTCGAGTGACTGAAGAACTGCATGGTGAAGAACAAAGTGCCGATTAGGGAGTGGTAGAGGATGTGTGGATCAAATCCGATGCTTGTGGCGCACCTTACTCCCAATCTTGGAAAAAAAGGTAGATAAGGAAAGAAAGAAAAAGAAAATATATATAAAGAAATAGATCATAATTAAACTATAAACATATATTATATAATATATATATATTATATATATATATATATATATATATATATATATATATATATATATATATATATATATATATATATATATATATATATATATTTTTTTTTTTGCAGATCAATAAAGGAGCTCCAGCATTAGTCTACAGTGGAGGAAATGTTTCCCTTTACATCGATGGCAACATCTACTTAAATAAAATATCTCCCTTAAATGCTACATATTTGTGGTTATCATCATTTTACATCTTTAATATTGATGTACCTAAGGAAATTGATTGTACATTTAAGTTATTGATATATATAATATTTGGGATTAATAATCCCAAATTTAATATGGCGCAAGCCAAAGTTAGGAAGCTCTGGTTTGACATATAAATTTAAAAGTTGTTTTATGTTATTATTATTATTATTATTATTATTATTATTATTATTATTATTATTATTATTATTATTATTATTATTATTATTATTATTATTATTATTATTTTATATATATATATATATATATATATATATATATATATATATATATATATTTATTATATTTTATATATAATTTATATAATATATATATAATATATATATATATATATATATGTTTCCTATATTTTAAATTTCAAGCAATTTTTTCATTTTAGTTTGTGTAAAAAAGATAATTTTTTTTTTGTTAAATAATTTTTTAGCGGAAATAGATCTCCCACATTTTGAGTGGATATAAAAATAGAGCCCAAATATCTAGAAAAACAAAGAGTTTTGTTATAATGGGTTTTAAAAATTGTATCAGACAAATGGTCGCCGTTGTTGACAATACATTGATGGGGTCGTACCCGGAAGTTCTCCATGACTCGAGTGGAATTGTGTTGATTTACTTTTGGATCCTTTCCTTCAAATCTTCAAGAATTCAGGGACGATGTTGGAAACCTTTTCAATTTGGCATCTCAAAAGGAAAAAGTAACAAGAGCTTAAATCTGGCCCCCCCAGGTCTCCCCTTTAAGAGATCAAAGGCCTTGACTTCTTTCTTTGGAAATTCCAAAAGGAAAAGGTTTTCCAACATCGTCGTCGAACTCTTGAGGAATTGAAGGAAAGGATCCAAGAGGAAATCGACGGAATTCACCCTGAGATGACACGGAGAGTCATGGAAAACTTCCAGGAACGATCTATGATCCACCATGTTTAACTGAAAACTTTCATATATATATTTCAAATAAAGTTATTTGCAAGGAATAACAGTTTTTATTAACCTTTTTTTCTAATTTTTACATTTGTATTTTTAATGTTTAAATGAGTATTTCGTAAATAAGGTATGTTGCTGATTATTTAAAA
>JABUQX010066755.1:12500-52500 GCA_015478945.1 Trachelipus rathkii | reverse complement strand
ACACTAACTTTTTTTTACTTTTTACTTTAATTTTAATTGATCTCAACTCACAATCACATAGTTTGATATTAGTGATAATTGAAAATCTGTTTATAATTTGTTATTAAGATTACCGATAGCACGAATTAAAGCTTTAGTGTATTATATGTTGTCCTTGTTTTGGATCTTTGTTTATTGGTTATTTGTTTGTTATTTATTATACTTTATTATATAAATATTTTTGTATTTTCTATTATTTATCTTTATTTATTTTCATATTTTAAGTTGTTTATTTTCCTTTCCTATTTAATAGTGTAAGTTTTCTTTCGTATTTTCAGTGTTATTTTTATTTCCTTTCCAATTTCATTTAAGTATTCATTTATTTCTTTTCCAGTTTAATATTTTAATTTCTTTTTTTATTTTTAGTTATTTATTTTATTTGTACAAAATATGTGTTTTAAACTAAAAAATTCTTGTTAATAATACCCTAAAGCAGTAAAGCAGGTAAACATTAAAACAGCTAATAAATAAATACCCCAAAATTTACCTATTTGGACAGCCCTTGATAGGCATTTGCGTTATTGATTTACTATTCTATTGCTAAAGTCATAACTATTACACGTGTAAGAACCTGAAGTTTTCATTACTCACATCAATTCTTTGTTTTATGTTTAATGTAAATACAAGTGTAGTTAATGAAAAGTTTAAATTACGCTCGGTACAAACTTAAACTTGAGTCATAATTATATAAATTGTATTAATATTTATATATATATATATATACAATTTATATATATATAATATATATATTATTATATATATATAATATATAAATATAGTATATATATATATATATAAATTAATAAATAATATATATATATATATATATATATATATATATATAATAATAAGATATTTTTACGTGTGCTCTTATACATATTACTTGAAATAGTAAAACAGTAAACATAACAGAATGAAGTGATCCAGTAGGATACCCCTAGGGTGTGATCATATTGCTGTTTTATTGCTTTACTGCTTTACGTCATTTTTTAATATACAATGAGTCTAATTTATTAAAAAACATATACTATGCAGAGCCTTAAAGCAGTAGAAACATAAACAATTAGCGCAAAATGCCTACAAAGCGTTGTATTAATAGTTTTTAGTTTGCTTCACGCTTTATTTATTTACTGTTTATATATATATAAAAAAAAGAGAATTATTTAGTTAAAAAACTAATTTTTGTATTGCACAAGATAAAAATAAAATAAAAATAAAAACAAACTAAAAAAAAAAATAAAAAAATAAAAATGAAAAAAAAATAAATAAAATTAAAATGAAATAAAAATAAAAACTGAAAATGAAAATAAAAATAAATAAATTAAAATAAAAATAAAAATAAAAACAAAATAAAATAAAATAAAAATAAAAATAAAATAAAATAAAATAAAACAAATAAAAACTTTAAAACAAAATAATGTTAATAAAATAAAAATAAAATAAAATATATAAAAATAAAACAAAAATTAAACATAAAACATAATTGTGAAATGGTAACTTATAAAAATATACATTTTCCAACTTATCAAAATATGTTAGCTAGCATTAATAAAGAAAAATATCAGTCTTAAACCTTTAGAAGGCTTAATATCTTTGTGAGATGTAATACAATTGGATGGGACAGCTATGACACTACCTCCAGGTATATCTAGTTTCAACCCAGTGCCTGTTCTCCCTGTATTGAATCATCTATGCCATTACAACGCAGAACTTAGGCTATGATGAAGTTATGTTAGAATCTATAAGTGCACAAAGCTTCATCCTTTACGTAATACCTAAGAAACACCTTCTGTAACACTGTATCTCATGAATTCGCCTCACTGTATCGATCGGCATAATCTAATGACTATGGATCGCACAATTCTAAGTACATGCAAATCAATTTGTATTGAAGCGCATCTTTTATGCTTATGAACTCGCACTCTCACTCTCTCTATCCCCTGATCTCACTCCTGTGTCTTCATTGCCTTCTGTTCTGCATTGCTCTACTGTTCTATTCGTTCGCTTTATAAACAACCATGCTTCTTTCAGATCTCTCGCCGCCTCGTTTATCACCGTGTACACCTTCCTTATTTTGTCAATATATACTAAAGAATCTCTTCAATTCTAATAACTATTAGATTCAATTAATGATTATGCTATATTCTAGGAGAAGAACGCTGTCCTGAATGAGTGATATAACCGCCGTGCTTAATACTGGCTTGTGGCTTGTCTTCATTACTGCTTTAACTAGTCTCTACAGCTCAATTTACTGCTTTTCACGTAATGCCATTCTACTGCGTTTATACAATGCCTATCCTGCCTTTACTCCTTACTGCTTTTATATATGTATAAATATGTAACATAAATTTAATCATTATGTTATAAATATGAAAGCGTAAATTATTTATGTTTTTAAAGCTTAGTGAACTAATATATATTAAATGTACAATAATAAAATTAATACTCAAAAATAAACTAATAGTAGAAAATTTAAAAATACAACAACCTGCAGTATATTCTGCATTAATAATAATAAATTTTTGCTTAATAAAAAATACTTAAAAAACACGTATATGCCTTTGAATATTCAATATAACGTTACACAAGTAAAAAAATTTAAAATTATTAATTATATATTAATTATACTATAATGATTTTATTAAAAAAATTTATGAATTTCATAATGCATTTTAATTAAAGTATGAAAATAAGTTAGCTAAATCCATACCCTTACTAAAGTTGGGTTATATCTTTCTTTATAAATATTTCCGTGTGTGAGTAGGTATAGCAGTAAGTATAGTGTAATATATATCATATATATACAATATATAGTATATATATAATATATATATAATTTATATATAGTGTTGTGGTTGTTGTATGCTGAGGGGATCTTGAGTTACTCCCAGTTATTCAAGAGCTAATATTAACACAATGTATATAATACGATCCATTTTCATTGAAAAGAAAAATATTTATAAATGACAAATAATGTAGACGACAAGAGAGAGATAGAGAGAGAGAGAAGAGAAGAGAGAATGAGAGAGAGAGAGATGATGAGAGAGAGAAGGAGAGAGAGAAGAGAGAGAGAAGAGAGAGAGAGAGAGAGGCGCTTAGCTAAAAAGATGCGTTGAGGAGACATGATAGCATATAGGTTTGCATATTTAAGATCGGATAGGTAGTTGGTGATATAATATATATAATATATATATATATATATATTAATATATACTATATATAGATAATATAATATATATAATATATAATATAATATATAAATATATATAATATATATATTATATATATAGCAGACCAGTTACATCCTCTCTATTTATACTTATTGGTTTAATACTCAGAGCCAGTGGAGATTACATCCCTTCAATCTGGAGCCTAACTTTAAGAATAAGAAAAAAATATTGTTTAAAACATATAATAAAAAGTGGTTGTTTAAATAGAGAACTACATTTGTTGTCTGTATCACAACTTCTACTCCATCAGAAAAATGAGCAATTACATCGAACAACTGTATCATTATAATACTTTACTTCGGATACGGTCAATATGCTATGATCAAGGAGTACATAATTTCATCCTCCTTTAACTATTCTCTAAGAAGAGCTCAATCAGGTATCGAAACCTTCTATACCAATAGAAGGAAGTATTCTCTTTACCGACCAAGATATCATGTTTCGATCCAATTACCACTCAAATATCGAACCAAGCTGTATCGTTACATATTAAACTTTGCCTATGATATATATTATATATATATATATATATATATATTATTATTATATAATATATATATAATTTATAGATATAAATATATATATAAATATTATATATATATATATATATATATATATATATATATATATATAATATATATATATATACAATATTATATATATATATATATATATATAGTATAATATACTATATATATATATAATATAATATATAGCTATAATATAATAAGTATATCTTGATTTGTGTGCTGTGTGTGTGGTGTGTGCGCCTTGTGGTGTGTGATGGGAGTTGTGTTGTGCTGTATTTGATAAATGTAAAATGTGTGATATAAACGCTTTTCGCTCAAATACTACAATGTATAGATAGTCTCGATTTTTATCTTGTGATAAGTGTGAACTTATGTAATGTTGAACGCTTATTTCACTGAGCTTAAGTAATTACAGTTTTGTTAGTCTTTGGCATTATTTATCTTAGTTCAGTTGATGCTATTAATAGCTTTATTATGTTGTGAAACTATATATATGTTAGACGATTACAGCTTATCTGACTTAGTATCTGTGTGATAATATAACTAATTGATTGTGAATAAATTTATTGCTAAAGTTACTATGTTGATGTAAAGACTTATAATCATATATTGTAGAGTTATGCCCCTATGAAATATATATGATAAGAATAATAATATAAAAAAAAAAAATAAGATTAAGAAATACTAGTTATTAGTATAGTAATTAAACCTCAGATGTTAGTTGCTCATTTATATAGTGTTTAAGTGTATGGAAACCTATTGTTATAATAGTAATGCTATATATTCCTATATGTTAAAAGAATGTTTAATGTTTGTTTTGTGGGGCTTTATAATTCCATAAGCTCAAGTGAATACTATGAGTATAATGCTATATATATATAATTAGAGTGTGCGTTTACAAATAAAAATCATTCCTGCACCCCGCGATTTAGAGCTAGCAAGAGATTTTATAAATTCTGAATATGAGAAGGTAAGTTACCATTCCCGTTTCGAACTTCAAAGGTCATCTTGATTTTGATAAGATCTACCTTTGAGAGTTCAAAGAAGCGTCATGAGGAAATTTATTAGCTCATTTGTCTTTATCACTTAAAAATATCGATACTTCAAGAAATGGACCTTATATAATCAATTATTATATGAACAATATAATCACACTACTATTCAGTAAGAGGGCGGACTATTAATGGTGTACTTGGTAATGTGGTTTGATTTATAAGTGAATATTACCTGTAGTTTGATTCGTACGTATGACTAACTGAGCTATATTTAATATTAGAGTTAAAATAATATAAATAGGATACTTAATAATTACAAAAATAGATTAAAATATAGATCACAGATTGAGTAGAGATAGTAAGTTTAGTGAGTATTATATGCTGATGATTGGATATGGATCTAGCATCATCATTGATTAAGAGATACTATTTCTTGATTTATATAATAATATATAGGTATTATTGATCTCTCATAGTGGATTTCGATCCCTAACTTCATTATGCAAATGTATATAAAGAATTTATTATATTTTATTTATTTATTATTATATATTATATATTTCTTGATCGAGTTACTTTATAAAAACAAAATAATACTATGAACTTTATAAAAATTCAAAAACAGATATTTATACCACCAATTTGCTTACATTTCGAAAATTTAATAACTTACGACACGCATACCGGACGCATAGACCGGTTGACAATATTGTCAACTCCTATGCTCCTTCTTCATTTTCTGACTACAACTCTTCAAATTTTTTACTCGAAACCATAATATCTACATCCTTTCGCTTTAAGTTTTCTTCCATTTCATTTTTATTCTTTCTCAAGCTATTTCTCATTAACTGTTGATATTAAACTTATTATTTCAGTCAGGGACTACCCTAAAGGTCCCATATAATATACCCTATATTAAACGACTTATATAACCTAATCTAATATTCTAGTTTTACGACCTCGATAACCCTTATAAAAAGTCATATTTTTACTAAATTGTTTATATATTTATATTAACGTAATACTGTGTAAAATAGTAACTATACGGAATCACAACGTGCTATATAATGACACATACCAGTTCTCTGAGCAGTCAATATCAGTCAGATTTTCACATTATCATAGTATTCTAGAATTTACAACTCTTGATAAATTCCTGCTCATCACTACAAATTCAGCCAATTACGAACACTTCGATTATTTTATAATATAATGGGTATGAGTTAGGGTTACCTACTTCGGGGTACTAATAACAGGGACGTAACTAGTACTATACGACTAGTGTTATCTATCCCCATCTAACACCCTCATCCAAATTTTATACCAGATACTAATAACCCCTAATACACCATGTTAGATATATTTTATATATCGGAATCAGAACCGAGATGACGGAAGAGAAACCTATTGTAGACGAATAACAGTAAAGTTCTGAGAGTGGTAAAAATAACGATCCTTACTAAGGATCGTTTTTCGACTACATGAATTCGATTCCTTCGGATAAATCGATATATCTTTACGATACGATTATTATATAAATATAATAATAATTATAGTAATAATAATAATAATATTATAATATATAGGTATTGTATGAGTATTTAGCGCACCGAGCGCGGCACTAATATTTATTCATAATCACTGAGACTCATTAGACGTTACGTGATTACAAGGTGTATATGCGGACCATAACTCTCAGGGAGTCCGGAGCGGAGTGCCGGAGCCAAAGATAATGCGCCCTCATAGAACCGAAGGTGGGTACTGATGCTGCTGTATACCGGTGTGATGTAAAGATATGGGGTATAACATCAGTAAACAGACACAAAGGTCTCTATAAAGGGACTGAATCGGGATTATCGAACGCATATAATGCCAGACGCTGAGACGTAATGATAGTACAGCAGAAAGGGATACTATAAAGTATGAATTATAACTGATGAAGAATATGTGAGTTTATTAATAATAACATACTCTAAAATTTAGTTCCTGTACGGAAACATACTATTATCGATGATACCTACTATATATATATATAATAATATAATGTAAAGTGATGTGTGTGTGTATTGTGATTATGTACTAGTAGCGTGCACGCTTACTCGCGCTACTGATACGGTATAATCTGCGGTGTACGGCCGAGATAACTCATCACCGCTTCAGAATACCACTCTCGTTAGGCCTTAACTCATCTACTATTCAGATCACTAGCCAACAAGGAGTACTGATTATAGTTCACTAAATGATTCACGGCGTTTCACACTCACCTCGGGGATGACAACTTTCTATATATATAATCTCTAATATACCGACTTGAATTATTACTACGATTTTACTCACGTAAGCTTATTTCCCATAATAAATGAGCTAGATATATTCCATAGTTTAATATAGTACAAAATATCTCTTATAATACTTATTTTGAGTGATTAAATGATAAACTGTGATAGATACCAATAAATACTGTGTAAAATGCAATTAACTTAATCACTAGAGATATATATTAATATAATATATTTATATATTATACGATAATATTAATATATATATATATATAATTATATATATATAATATACTTATAATATTATATATAATAATTATATATAATATATTTATATATATATACATAGTATATATATTTATTTAATATATATATAAATTCAAATTATATATAAATATATAATATATATATATAATATAAATATATATATAATATTAATATATTAATTACTAATATATATTAATATAATATATTAAATATTATATTATATATATATATATAATTATTATATAATAATAATATAATATAATAATATATACTATATAAATTATATATATATATATAATATTAAACTATATATATTATTAATAGATTATTAATATATATATATAATAATTATATATATATATTAATAGTATATAATATATATATATATGTACTTAACTATATATATTTAAATATATATATTATATATTATATATATAATTATATATTAATATATATATATAATATAATATATATATAATATTATTAATATATAATATATATATAATATATATAATATTAATATATAATTAATATAAATAAATATATATTTATATATATTATGTATATGCAGTGAGTACATGATATATTACTATAAATTATGTTATTATCTAATTATTATTTGTGATTATATAATAAGATTAAATGTTTTATATATACTTTATTGCTCTATATAAATATTATATATTTATTTACTTTAGTTCAGATATATAATACCTTAATTTGTATGCTGTCAAGTCCAGGTCAATATCACTCACGCTTAGGTATAAATATATGTAATTTGTATTAGTTTATATAGAGAAAACAATAATCAAATGAAGGAACTCATCTTTAAGATATATATTACTTTTAGGACATGTCTTTTAATCTGTGGTTTAGTTTAAATAATAAGCTATTATATATAGTGATTATTTATTTTATATATATATATTATATATATTATTTATATTATTATAATTTTTTTAATATAATACGAATTGCGAAAGGATACTGCGTATTACATTATATATATATAGATAATATATAATTATGTTTTATAATATATATAAAATTAAGTTATGTATATTGATTAAAAATGCATTATTATGTAGAGGTGTGGAAGCTCAAATCTTTATCGAATTTTTCGTTTAGTTCCTTTATTACTGTAATTAGAATGAAAGTAATATTCATTTATCTTGAAGAAGTAGTATTATATATTTTAATACATAGGGTAATACCTATACTATTATCACTTTTACCTTCAATTATTTGTATATTTTTTGAATCTTGTTTACTAAATTTAATAATATATAGTATAATAATTAATATTAGCATCATTTACTTGCTGTTTTTAAGGATTGTGATTCGTTAAGAGTCCTCTCTCTATGTATCATTAAAATTCATTATATAATAATAAGTATAATAATAATAAGAATTTAAATATTTGCATCTTTCGCTTTCTATTATATGTTTATAACTAAAGTTATTATATAGTTGTACCTACAATAATGCCTCAGTAATGATCTCTAATCATAAATATAATATTATATGTAGAGTGTGTATACTTTCGTATACCAAGATGCTTTATTTTGTGTTATATAGGGATTAAAAAAAAATGTTAATATATATAATATATATATATATATAATATATAATGATATGATTTTTTTAACAGTTAATATGTATGGTGATATAAATTTCTAATGTGTAAAATTGCCATTTAGTTTATTGTATAAAGATTAAGTGATAGATTTAAGATTTGTGATTCTTAAGCAATTTGAGTAGATTAGTAGATATTTAATATTATGCTATTGGTATATATCGATAAAGTTGATCGTCTTGCAGTGTGCATTTGTTATAAAGAGTATTGCGTTATTATATATCATTGTATCATAAGAATTTTACTAGCAGGTAAGTACTTTATTATTGTTAATTTATATTTATTCTGCAAAATATACGCTAATTAAATATATATATTGGTGATAAATTATATAAATAAACAAATATTTAAGTTTATATTTATATTTATTACATATATATATATATATATAGATATATATAATATTTATGTATAAGTTTGTATCACAATAATTATTTGTATTGTACAACAAATAGTATTAATTTATAATCACTATAATAGCATCTCATTATGTGCATTAGAGAATAACAGTTATAGATAGTATAAAGATAGTCAGCTGATCCTATTATTTACTGGCGTGATTCTAACACTGTACATGTAATCGATGTGTTATTTGTTAAAATTTCAAAATGATAATATTATTCTAAAGTATAAGATTAAGATTTAACCTATCTCAAATCATCGAGTCGTATATATTTTTGTTATATTATATATTTTAATATTATTTATACAACTATTTTTAACATAAAATATTATATGATATTTTATATATATATATACCTATATTTATTGAGCAGAGGAGGATCACTTAGATTAAATTTAAGTTAGAAGCATTATGTTATTGATTAAACACTAGTGGTTATGGATACATATATAATACATGTGCACATATAAATACAGATTTGGTACATGTTAAATATATATATATGTATGGTTATACGATTATTATTATATTAATTGATTAGATAGAGTATATTTATATTGACATGAAAAAATATTAATATTTGGATACTTACTTTTGATTTTGAACTTTTTACCTTCAAAATCATCTTAAATCTATAATGTATAGTAACAAGGCCATCAATTGATAAAATTAGAAGTCCTAAAGCAGTACGTATATTCATATTTGTATTTTATTATTTAATAATTTAATTTATTAAATTATATATGACCATGGTTAAGTTTTCTTGAGTGTTTCCAAAGGTTATAGTTACTCTCTAATTATTAATTCAAGTATATTCAGATACTATATATTATTATTTATTAAGGTATCTTATTATTACTATTATGAGTATTTTCATTTTTTTGTCTTCTTGTATATTGTAATCATATTAAAACATGATAAATTTCACTTATTAATTAATACAGCAGTATTATTAGTACTGGATCGGTTTTAGTATACATAATAATATGCATAACAACCCGTTCAAAACCATTGTTTCACTTGAAGGACCTTCAGGGAAGAAGCGTTGTGATGATCTAAGTTATATAAATTACATTGATAAGATATAATTACTAACAGCCCTCGTATATAAGGTATAACTCATATTTAGACAGGATAGGTTTGCTTAGTAAAATACTATATTAAATTATATAATCTAAATATAAATATATATATATATATATATTATAATAATATATATATAATAATATAAATATATATATTATAATGATAATAATAGAATTATTTTGAAAATTTTGTAGTGTGATAGATCAGGTTATTTACATATACCATTATTGATTATTTCATGTAATTGTATTAATCTGCCCTAGAAAGAGAGTTTATTAAATGAATATAATATAATTAATTATTTTTAATATCAAATATCACATATATATATATTATAAATTAATATGAGAATATTATATATACTAAATATATTATATAATCTATTTATGTATATTATATTAAAATAGTATATACTATATAATAATATATAATATAAATATATATATTATATATTAATATATTATTAATAATAATATTATAATAAACATATATATATTAGTATATTATAATAATAATGTTTTTAAGAGTGATTTTTTGTGTTCATTAATATTTTCTTCTTTAATTTTGTATAAAACTTGGGAAGATAGTCCCTAACTAATATGATATGGAGATGAATATGATTATATTACAGAGAGAGTCTGCTGATTATAACGATTATCTCCGATGCAGTGTATTTAATTAATATTATGGTAATTATGAATAAACATATCTATAAGCTGCGCTACACAATATTAAGTTTTTACATTTATAAAATTCCGGCATACATTTCTTTGTGAATAGTGCTAAAGCATTTAATTGTTGAAGTCCAATGATGTAAATAATCCCGTATTTGAAATGTAGAGATGGGGCATGGGTGGCCCATCAGCAGCTCTATATATCAGACAAGTGTTTCTTGGAATGACTGCGCCATCTTCTTTAATTAAATATTCTTTCTCTTAATATTTTAGTACATAAAATGGCTTATACTTATTTTGAGAAATAACTTGTTGACTAAATAAATTATAATAAACGGCAATCCGGAATACGAAATGCTTTTAATATATGTGTTTACAATTATAGTGTCTTAGTACTAATTATGTGCCAAGCAATGTTGTTCCGCAGTTATTAATGAATTAGCAATATCCTTGCACCTATGACACGCGTGTGAGTGATAATACAAGATGCTGACGTCTTACGGAACATAATTTAATATCCTACTAAGAATTTCCAATATAAAATTTCTACATATAAAATGAATAAATAATAAGTATGTGATAGTTTAATACTATTATACAGAAAAATGACAGCACAGGCTGTCGCAATACTTACTGAAAATAATCAAATATGCAGTCCCACTTTTCAATTATGATATTATTTTTACAAAACAATTTAAATGCATTTAAAATCATTTAAATTGTAATCAATATGATTAAAAGACCATAAAACGCATGCATCATTAAATACATGTACAAAAGGATTCTATTCAGAATGATTTATGATCTTCAGTTCATTTCAGAGGACTGGGAAAATCAAAATTCGAAATAGTCTTAATTTCAATAATTAACATAAGAAGCTGCTTTGAAAAGTTAAAAGGCAAAAGATTCGGTGAATTGACTGGACAAATTAACGATTTAGACGATAAAAGTAGCAATAAGGACCTAAAGGGCTATACAAAAATTACTCCATAAGCATCAAATTCGGGAACTTGATCCGGTTTTCCAGCAGTGGGGATAATCTTTTCCGGGGATCGGACGTCCGTGTTAGCGTGCTGGACAAAGGAAGAATACTACATCCAATGATTGGATGACGATACGTTATTATAAGAGCTCGGCCTTATTGGTCGGAGCCCTCCTAATTTGGTGCAATAAATATTGTGGAGAGAGAATTACAAAATAAGGAGAGATAAAACCAGGAGGTAATATTATATCCTAATTAAGGTTCGTACACCCTAGACAGGATGGTTATTATTGTGTTTGCGCACACTCAAATAGTCAGGTCTAATTTATCATGAGTAATAGTATCAACAGAGAGAGTCATTGCTATTTAAGTCAGGTTTTCCGGTCCGATTAATAACCAGCAGGCTCAGTGGTTGAGTAGGTGGAGTGCTGTGTGTGACTGTGGAAATCTATCCCTCGGATGGGTAGACAAGAATCACATGTGGATTGAGTCAGCGTAATATAAGAATGCCCCACCTGGAAAGAGAGAAAATGTGACGCTTGGTGTTTTTTTTTATTGCCGACCTAAATGACTTAGTGGTGATAAATTATTTTTTGATATAAGGAATGATTTATTCCTTGTATTATTGAAGTCATCCTGGCGACTTGTTGTCCATTGTATGGAAAATCAATTTGGGGCTTTGGTATAATGGAAATTGTTGTTATATATTAGGCATTGAAAGATGAATGTGGCGAGTGATTTTCTTGTGTATTAGTCTTTTCAAGTCGAAAATATGTTAGTATCAACGATCATAAAACTGTTCATCCATAGTCTTCAAAGCACAACCCATCACATTTTGGCCCCATAATATGTTCTAAAATTAATACTGTATGTTTGCAAAACGGTCCTAAACGAATGTGTGTTTGCAGCTTTAACACAGTGAAAATCTCGCTCCTTTCAAGGTGCTAGGTACTTTCTGAGTGTACTAGCTCATTCTGTTCTCCTGCTTTCCTGTTAAGAGCCGGCTCTCCAGGGGTGACTCATATTTCTCCTTGCCTTCCAGTCGACGACACGAACTATGATAATGTCCGGCATCTCTGGAACCTATTCCCTTTTCGGTATCTAAACCCAAAGCAGCCGCCGACCCCTAAGGCATCCCTGATGTAAAGCCCTGCGATTGGGCTCATATTTTGTCTTTTCCTTTACGTTGCTCTCCACCATATCGTTACTTGAGCTATTTTTCTGTTTTCCGAATGCTTGTTTTTTGCCTATTGCCCTTTTTCCCAATAATTGTTACTTTGGGTTTTGAGAAAAATAGCAAAGAAGGGATTGACGATGTGACTTTCAAGAAGTAGAACAAGAAAGATTAGAATGTTAATTCGAAAGACTTGATATAGTATTAAATATCATATATGCGAAAAATTATGTATTTTATATATTATATTTTATTATATATATAGCTACCTATAAATTACACTTAGATACTATACATTTTGTAGTAATGATCAGCGTAATTATAATTATATATATATTATATTATACCTATCAGTATACTGTATGAGTATAATACATCGATCATACTATATACATAATATAAATAATTATGAGTATTATAGAAATATACTAATATACCTTCAATATAATCCAATTACTAATATATATATGTATAATATAATAAATAATAATACTATTACTATTAATATAAATTAAATATTTATAATATACTAATTTATGCCAAGTTTTTAAACAAATCTTGCTACTTACTACTTTGCGTTTGACTCACTATGTAGAGGCTATTGAGTTAAACATCCATGGTCTTATGCGACCCAATTCCTAGAGGTACTTGTACCTTGATACTCTGTATACCATTTTAGAGTACCTTGTCACCTTGTACTTGTACCTATGTATAATACTCTATATAGTTCAACCCTTGAACCCCTTTGGTAAACCCCTGAATTACATGGATTTAATCAATACTTATTATATTAAATTCTTTTACGATTAAGTAGATAGTTCGTACTTAACTATAGACTAGGAGATAACAGGATTAGGAATTTCAAATATATATTGAGGATTACTTTCTAGGAATTATGCAGTATATTCTACATATTCTATCAATAATCTGTATTTGACATACTATATTTAAATATAATATAAATATACATAATTATATATATTACTTATAATATTAGATAGATTGTAAATAATGGTAATATTATTCTATATAAATTCAAATGGCACTATAATAATATAATAATATAAATTTAATCCGGTTATCATCCCTGTATATCGTATTATAGTATATTTTGGCTGAGGGTATTGGTAATTGACAGGATAGTAATTATTATTACACAATTTAGTTTTCAATAAATAACCTTAAATAAATCATCATAGGAGTAATTTTAGTTAAAAATAAAACTATTAAAAAAATAAAATTTTTTAGTTTATTTGATAAAAAAATATACTTTTGTTTTTTCCTCAAAAATAAAAAATAACATTTAAAATGAAAACGCGTTTTATTTCCTTCTTTACTATAATATTTTATTCAATAAGAATAATATTAAACTATGAGTGATGAATAGTATATATATAATATATATAATATTCATTTTGAATATAAATTATATTAGAAATATAATATTAATATTATATATATAGTATATTATATCGTGAGTAGATAAAAATATATTTATATAATATATTTAGTATTTTATATTAATCATTTACTTAATTTATATTACTGTATCAACTAAGTTATAACTAAATATCTAATCTTACTAGTTATATAATATATATTATATATTATTATTAATATATATAATATTTAATAGTTATATATATATAATAAGTGAAGTTATATATGATACTTATATACTATATATAATTATATATATATATAATTATTACGCTATATTACTCTATATATTAATTTGATAATATATATATATATATAAATATAATTTTATAGTAATTATATATGGAATTGTTTTTGGTATTATTAACTATTTCTAAAATATAACATTTATATATAATATATAGTATGTAGGATAATAGGTATGTAGTTACTGTATCTATCTCGTATAATATAGTTATAATAACTATATATAATATCCACACTATTAATATCATATATACTATAATATTGTAATTATATAATTATATATACTATAATATAATATATTATATATATTAATATTATATAATTATATTAGATATATATTATATAATGATAATATGATTATTATATGAGTATTACTATTATATAAATATAATAGAACTAAGTATATATAGGGGTAAGGAGCAGGAAAGGGAGTAGAAGAGGAGCAGGTAGGTAAGAATAAGAATAGAGAGAGGATAGGAGTATTGATAGGGAAAGTAAATATAGATAAAGATAAGACGTATATGATATCCACATAACTTATTATTCATATGGTAATAATATGGAAATCATTACTATAGATTTCTATTTATATAGTACTCATATGAACACTCTATTTATATGACTTAAATTATTTACTTGCGAACATACGTAATTATATATAAGATACGTAAGTTGGCTATATGACTAACTTATATATATATATTATATAAATCATATATATTAATATTCTTTATATTTCAATATTATAGGTATATATAATTATATATACTTAATATAATCACTAGTATAACATAATTATTCTGAGTTTGGTAATACTATACAGGTATAAATATGTAATAATAGTGGCTCTGTATACTATTATATAATATATTCAAGACATATTCCTACTATCACTATCTACATTTAGTCGATCGAATATTCACTATACCTACTATGCTATAATATTAAATAATTTTTTAATAGAATATTATAGTGAGTGCCAATATCTTCTATAATCTTGAGTATATATATATATATAATATATACTAATGTAATTTAATATTTGATAGTTAAAAACATTCCATTTTTAATCCATATAGTAATAATAACTATCTGTATATTTAATCGTTGAGGTATGCTAACTATCACTTATAATTCTATATAATATATTCCATATGCACACATTATTATTATATTATAATATTATCTGTAGTATATATTATCTATGTTAGGATAAAACTGATATAGCCCATTATCCTGTTATTATATATCTCTGTTTTTCCTACTGTACTTAATCTTCCTCTCTTCTTTGCGTCTGCAGCCACCTGAGAGATTTGCGTTAGGCCTTTGGGCTTGGGTGGGCTTTCCGGTATTTTGTTTCCTGCCCCCTCCTTGAAGGGCCCAGCCCGTTGAGAGTAATTATATTGAGAGTATATATATATAATATATCTTATGTATAATATATAATATGATATTATACAAACAAACAAAAAAGTAATTATGAGTAGTGTTGTCATATATAATATTCATAATAGAGTTATATTTAATATAATTTAATATTAGGGTAACTAAAATATTAATACATAGAATACTTATATATATTAGAATACATATTAATTATTAAAGTACGATAGATCTTATTATACATAATTAATCTATAGTAGGATATATAATAAATGGTCATAGGTAGATAGTTATAATTAACATGGGTGTTTTAGGGGGCAATCGCACGGATATTTGATATGGGGCATTTAGGACGTACAAATAGAAGTCCATAAAAGTGTCGCTAATAACATATTAACGCCAGGAAGCGTCCAACCGAGTTTCCAGCTGGAGATCTAGCCGACATACAATAAGCTTCCCAGAGCATAAGGTACAATTAACCTCACTTATACCTGTAAGATCATTAGCAACGCAAAGGTCCTGCCTTGTTTAACACATAGGTGTCCACAAGAAATCTATATATATAAACACCCTAGTAATATTTATACACCCATCAGGTTGAACGGTAAACAGTAAAGAGGAAATAATGGACCCATTACCAATACGTTTAATATTATTATACTACTAAAAATATATCCCTTTAATATACGATACCACTTGCATAGAGACTCCTTGAATAATGAATGAAAAGGCGTGCGTTTTTATCTGTTGGGTAATAGAAAGAGATAGTTGACAGCAATAATGAGAATAAATAGTAATTGAAAGCATTTATTAATTAACAGGTAACAATTCATACGTAAAGATTCCAGCAAGAAATATACGTTGTAAACAGGTTATATTTAATGTTTTGTCAAGAATCACACTTACAAATAAAATGTTTTGAATAATGACCCTCCTCTATAGAGAGTATAACACAGGGCATCTATACAACAGACTTGGCTAGGAGACTCTATAAACCTGACTAATCTCTCACCATATGTGCACACACGCCAGTTGCTTAGGAAGCATAGAAAAACCTTATGAGAGACTAGTAGCGTTAGATCACAATACAGAGGAGTCGTAAATAGAGAGGTAAGGCATAGAGCGAGGTTACTAGAGACAGACACTTTGATGTGACTATATTCATTAATACCGTCAGGAGCAATGAGGCAGAAGATAGTCCCTAGTAGTAAGACAGAGTATGATCAAATTACATAGCGAAGAGGGATGTGTCAGACGGGTAGCTGATCCCGATATGGCGGGAGCGCCTGAAAGAGAAAAAAGACCAAGAGAAGAGCCACGCGATACGTAAAGCTAAAATCACAGTCTAGTGTATGATATTGTAACGTATTGCAGTGAGATACTAGTGCAACGTATACTCGGAAAGGCCGATAAAAGAAGAAAGAGTTCGGAGAGGAGGCAAAAAGCATGACTGAGAAGGAGTAGTATGAGACTCATAAAGGCCAGAAGCCGTTTGTCGTATAGACTACAAAGTAATGTTAGACGAAAAGAGATAGAAGTCGTTCCACAGGAATAGGGGTGTGGCGAGCAGAGAATGAAATTAGCGCCTAGGCGACTGCAGGATAATAAATCGAGGATTGGATGCAGAGTAGGGTTATGAGGAAGAGCGTAGAATGCACGGAATAACATAGATGGTGCACAAGACGGGGAATATTCAAGATAGATCACACAGAAAGAGAGAACAGGACCCATTAACAAATTATTTAAGACTGAAACTGATGTGCTAGAGAGGTAGCCGTATGCGATGACTCGTGTATTATTGTAGCGACAATTAAATCTAATAAGAGTGATGAGATGATGCCTAAGAAATCGAGAGAGAACCAACACACACTTCAGCAAACAGGGAGAAAGTGAGAAAGATGGTTGTTAAATGGATGGATTAGTGATCTACTACCAAGAGCCACATTCACAGAGAAAAGAGGGCACAGTGTAAACATCAGACATGTGAGATAAATAGAGGGGAATTTAAAGAGACGATATTTTTTAAAGTAGTGTATACAGAGTGGCACACATGGTGCAAAGAGAGATCACCATAGTTAAAGCCACTAATTGTGCACTAAACTAAGAATTTAATGGTAAGTAGTAGTACCATTAGATCTTTGCAAGGTGGCACAAGAATTCCCATGACCAGAGCGGCCGGATATCGATATGGTGGATGAAATGTAGTCATCAATATTTTTCCCTGCGTACGACCACGTTGTCAAATTTTTCCCGTGCGCTCAGGCACGTATCTCCTCATCTGTGAGTGGTATTTAGCATGAGAAACGCGCACCGGTCATCGCTGTGCTATATCTGTTCTCGGCACGTCTAACACCACCCTGGGGGATCTCCTCGTCAATCCTAATGGAGTCGGAATGACTATTTTTGCCTATTAATAAGAAGACGAGCGGGTTGTTGACGGCGGGAAAGAAAGCCTCAATGTATATCTTCCGGGTTCGGTTTCATATAAAGTAAACCCACAAAGCATGGAAATAGGTACACCCACAGAAGTGCACCAATATCTTCAACACATCATCGTGGATAGTGGACTCTTGTGAAAGAGAGGTCGCTAATGAGAAAGGAAGGAGTGTTGGTCTGAGTGCCGGATCTTCGGGGTACAGACTGATATATAACATCGATGTAAATACCGGCCCCACCCTACCGAGGTATAATCACTCTGCTGTAATATTCTTATTGCCCTTCCCAAAGAATATTAAGAGAATTAACGCATTAAATATGACTCTACTCTGCAACACTGCTCATCTGAGGATGAGGGGTAAGCGAGCATCCATATCGCATTGACACGAATGGGTATACCATAAATGGCTGGGCTATTCGCGTAATCCTTATGGTATTTAACACTATATAAGTGAGAACGCAGTATACCGGCATAAATACACACCGCCTAGATTAGACGTTATGGTATCCACCCAAAACATAATAAGAGTAATAAAATCGGTTACGTATCCGAGTTTCGCGGTGGAGAAAGCACCTATCGGAGCCCGCAATGTTTTTCCTGACTTCAGTCCAACTGAGGGGTTAAAAGCGTCAGCGGCTAAATGCAGGTAATTGTATAGAGCAGAGATGCAGTAACGAGAGATATCTTTTCCATAGTTCTAATATATATCTGACGGGCGTCAGTCAAAGACATGATAACCGTGTGGTGGTGAATCTCAATGATCAAAAACTATAATGAGATGGGCTATACCACCACTACATCTAAAGAAATTGGTATCTCGATATAAAGGATTCTATGGTGTATCTTATATAGATTAGTTCTCCGTTAAAATTAATGAGTTATGCATAATTATACAAGTGCTGATTAATTTAGTTTAGTCTGCCGAAACATATATTAATATGCTCTCATATATTGCACTACATATACTCTGTCGTAGGGATGGGTATTAAAAAATAATATATATTACTTTCACTTAATATAAGTATATTTATTATTTTAAAAATTATATTTATTATTCGATTATTATTTAATTTAAAATTATTATTATTATATATATTGAACATTTTTAATTATATTATTAGATATAATTTAAATAACTTAAATAATTAACCAATTATATAAATCTATATATAAATAAATCTATTATTAGTAATATTTAAATATAATATAATTATTATATTAATTATTCTAATATTATTATATTAATATATTATGTTGATTGATTTATTAATTATTTATTTTATTAAATTCCCATTTATTAAATTATTTTATGAATTCCAAATTATTATTATAAAATATAATTTAATTTTAAATGTATTTATTATTAAATTATTAATAAAATATTTCTTATTTAAATATATTTATTAATATTATTATTATTATTATTATTATTAATATTTATATTTTTTATTATAATTATATTTATTTATTACTTTAATTTAATGATATAAAATTTTATTTTGAATTATTTAGATTATTTATATACTTTTATTATTAATTATTTTATTATTTATTATTTAATTTTATAATATTCATTAAAACATATTATATATATTTTTTTTGTAATATTATAAATTAATTTTTAATTAATTATTATAATCAATAATATTATATTTTTTTTAAATCATATTCTTGATTTATTGTTATTAATTAACAATCTATGCGACTGTCAATTCTAATATATGTGGGTAATATTTACTATTAGTTAATTTATATTCAAGATTATGGGTACAGCCTTTTATGGGTAATAAATGTCTGCGTCTTATGTTTAAGGAAATCATTTGTGATGGTTTCTGTCTATGAAATCGGAGGATTGGATAGATTATAGAATAACAATTAGGGTTACCATAGTAATCAGCAAATATCAGGTATCATCTAACCTAATGTGTAACTTCCGAAATGCTGATAGCGTACCAAATTTAATAACCTGTGTCGTAGGTTAGTCATATGGAGTTTCAGTTACACCTTTGCGTATGGCGCTAAATTCAGTAAATTTCTTGGATGACGGTGGCGTCTGGCCAAAATATATTGAATGTGTTAAAAGAGAGGCTAATTTTAATCACATAGTAGCTACTATTTATTCACGTGGTGACTCAAAAATACCTATTATAACCAAAAAGTATTTGATCGGTCTATCCTTAAACAACTTCACTGTTATAAATATATATTAAGTGTGAATAAACGTATTAACTTATGATATAGCTTATATCTCTTATTGAATATTGACTTATAAATTATCTCACAATTGATTAGGTGATATACAGATGAATAATTTTTATAAATATTTATAGAAGTATAATGTTACTAGTATATATAACACTAGTATAAACTATAAGATTTAAAAATATATTATAGAATATAAACTACTAATATTTACAATTTCTACCATTCATAGCTTCACAGGAATGTCTTATTGCCTAAGAGTATTTCTGAGCTTATATAAATTCTTTATTATAGATATCGAAACTCATTCCAAATTTATGAGGAATTACTTAGAAATACATTAAAACAACTAAGAATATAGGTATATTCAATAAGTAAAATATAATGTTTTTCATACATATTTTAACTAACAGATAATTAATTAAAACGTCATAATTATGTTAAAGAAGATAATGAATAACTTTTCTTATTTGTATTGAACACTAAAGAAATATTTATGGTTCCCTTAATGAAGTTGTAAGAATTAATCCATCATTAACGTTCTGGTTCTCATGACGAAGTTGTAAGAATTCATATATTATTATTATATTACATATAAATGCAATAGATTTTTGAGAATCTTACTAAACAATTATATACGATCCTGAAAACAGTGAAGTTAGGACACATAAATTATTATAATCAGTACTGATTATGTATAATTATTTTAATATATCAATACTTTTAACTGAGAGGTAGATATTCTATTCAAATATATAAAAACCTAATTATGGAATTTTTTTTACTCAGTAATTAGGGCATCACGCAAAAAATTAAGTTATTAAATTTACTCATAAATCACCAAAACATAATCGAAGTATTCTACTGAAATACTGATATATTTGAAATATATCTATAAATTCATAATAAATAAGTATAATAAATATTAATTAATATATATATTATTTAGGGAAATTATGGATTAATAAAAATTAAACAAAACCGAAAATTTTCAATCACACTAATACATGACATATTTTATTTCACTATCACTCATTTATCACCAAAAGAAATCAATATTAACTTGGAAACTCTCATTGATACATTAAGATGGTTAAAATCAACATATGCCAATATGTAATTAGCTACGTAGATAACTAAAATACTTAAATATATTTAAAATTAAAGAAATCAATAAGCTAGTCATTACTTGAGAAACAAAGAATATGGTATAGAAGAATATTGAATATACTGGACATTTTAATGCTCAGTCTACTTGAGTGTTCTAGACATTTCCTCTTATGATTAATTCAGTATCACACTGAAATAAGAGATTAAAATTAAGATAAATATATGATATGTGATATTTATTCAGATAAAGTTTCTCTTATAGAATAATGAAGGCCAGATCTGACTAAACATTATTTTAAATTATTTTGATTTAAAACTGTTTGGCGAAGAAGAAATTCAAAAAGTTTGCGGCATTTTAGAAACAAACGGCTGAAATGGTTTGAATCAAAGTTCAACTGATGCTCTGGTAATAGAACAGGTTTCATGAAAAGATTTATAATTGGGTATTGAATGTTTTAAATAAAGTAGAATTAAAATTAGTTAAACAATGTTTAGATAAGTTTTGCATATTGATTTTATTTCATCATAAATAACTCATTATACTTCTGCCAGATATTTTTCGAAGCATATAGACACACAGTTTTAAACCCTTTACTTGCTGAGAGGAAGGGCGCTTGGAAATTATTTATTCGCCCAAAAAAATCTCCTATAGACACATCTTTTCCACCTTATGATGTGTTAAGAGTATTACACGACAATTGTGCCACCCATTTATATCCTATACCGATATAAAAGCAGGAGACCACCTCTCCACTTCATACATAAACCCCTTTTGGGGAGAAAGAATCCGCAAGGTACATTTACTGAAATTCAAATACTTTGAATGTTCTTGAGTAAGGTGTTTAGATCCTACTGGTGTAGGTTCTCCTCTAATTCATACTCACTTCTAAGAGCTAAATATGTATCACTTTCATTGTACTAAGTCTATATATAGCGTAAAATGTACCATTGGGTTCCTTTCAGTTGTAATGAAAAGAATGCTTGGGAGACTCCGAAACGCACCCTGTGATACACTCAAAATAATATGTATCCAAATGATGAATCTTATAGGAGTATTCATAATGGAATGTGCTTAGATCTCTTTGAGTTGGTAGCTTTCTAGTATCGCAGGGTTCTTCTTCAGATTTGAGACCACTTAGTATGAATCTTGTTATCTTCTATAAGTAATGGCTGATTTATGAGAATGAACTCAGAAAAACTATCCACAAACTACAGCTTCGTACGAAAAATTTCTCAAAGAAACGAAAAGAATCTTGAGTGAAAATCATCAACATAGAACAGAAACCATTTAGGAACCTATTATCTAAACTATATGTTAGTAAATAATTGATTACGATGAAATAATCTCATGTAATAATAATACTCATTTGGGTATATATAATAAAATTTCGGATGAAGAAATTTTGAGGAAAAGGAATCTGTGTGACGAAGTTCTAGATATCGCTTCATTATTTTCACCAGAAGTATAATATGAAATACATATGATGGAATGTTGTATATTTAATGATAAATATATTTAATTAACATTGTAACGTCATACCCAAAATGCCAAATCATAGTTTCATTTTTAAGCTATTAATATATATATAAATAATAATATATATATATATATAATATTATATTTATATTTATATTTAATTATTATATATATTATATTATATTATTATATATCTTTTATACTTTTGTATTAAATTAATCTTTATTTATTTTTAATATTAAATTTATAATATATAAAGCAAAATAATATTATATTATTAATATATATATAATAATATTATTAGGAGAGGAGAGTAGTAAGTATATAAGTAAAGAGATGATAGAGAGGAGATGAGGGAGTAGAGGAGGTAGGAGAGTAATAAGATAGAGTTAGAGATAGGAAGGGAGGTAGAGATGAAGAGATAGAGAGTAGAGAGAGAGAAGTAACATTCAGCCATATCATTGCCTGCTACAGTTAGATACTGAGAATAATTATTGTAGTAGTAAATATATATAGTATGAGTTAAAATTTAAATTTCATAAAAATTTAAATAGTGGACTCCTGTTTGAAAATGTTTTATCAATGTTTGCTTCGATATAAATTCGGATATGAACCCAATTTCGGGAGTGAATACTGGGAGCCAGTGGATTATGTATACATTAGTAAGAGCCGACACTAGGGGCATAATTCCGAGAGGCACTCGTTAGCCTATAGGATCGTCAGTTTATATATTGCTAGATTTCTCTATACATCAGAGAGTCTATGACGTCATACCTAGGAGCTCATTTCAAATAATTATTATTTAATCTAGATATTTATTACAAATTATATTCGATTTATGCCTAATTATATTAAAATATAAATATATATTTTATTAATAATTGAAAAATTTAACGAAGATACTAATTATTAATTAAATTTAATATTGATTTATATAATATTATTGAGTATTTATATTAATTCGTATTACTAGTATACAGTGGAGATTAAGAGAGAGCAGACGATATAGAGTTGATTAATAGCGAATTATGAGTTGCTTAGCCCCACTTTAATCTAGAGGCAAGAGGAGAGAGTCATAACTATGAGAATGTATCTATCATCAAGATATATTTATCCTTAAATATATATTTATTTTCTTTAAGTAAATTTACTTCTACCAGGTATATCAAGTTATTTGTGAGCTGTATATGTATTTAACTAGTACTCGTGGCGTGATCCTAAGATCTTCGGACATAGTCTGCTTGCGTGTGATTTTTTCAATATCCACTTTAACTCGGATTAGCCTATAAGAAGTTTATCTCAATCATCTCACTCTCCTCTCATTCCTTAGATACATTTAAGATTCCTATCTCCTTGTATTTAAATTACCATCATTGGTACTTTTTTTTGGTGGGACTTTCGTACAAATGACTCATGACATCCTAAAAGCGACTCAAGAATCATATTCAATTAAGATCAATACGTTGACATCTTCCGTAATGTTATTATAAAAATAAAATAATATGTTTTTTCTTCACCTAAGTCTTATGAGCGTGTGCTCCTCTGGCCAAAGATGTTTAGTAAAAGCACTAATTCAGCCAAGATATAACTAACCAGTCCGATAATTTTATACACGATTTTTCTGATAATTAAATATAAAGTACTATATATTTTCTATATTTTCTTTATTAAGTTTTAGTCCATCCACTGTTTTCTCCTAAATACTCACTGCTTCTTGTACTTCATACTTCTTTGTCTTCATTTGTATGTCTCACTTTTTCCCATGTCAAATCCTTATCTTATATGTTATCCCCGAAGATTTCTCTTTTTAGCGTTTCATGTCCATGTTTTGTTTGTGCCTATTGTTTTTATTTGTGTGGGTGTGATGGCAGACTCGTAAGGACGGCTTTCTCTTGATAAGCTATCCGGACCAACAAGCCTCACGTCCGCGGCTTAAAGTCTCCTATCATCTTGCGAGCCCTCTGGGGATCTATCCTCACCTCCTCTCATACATTACTACACGGCATAACATCCTTTAGCTCTGTTGGAGTGAGTCTATACATAAGACTGCTGTCTCTATATATAAGCACTCATTATAATTCCACTACCATAATACTTATAATATTAAATTGGTATATCCACAGTACTGAATTATATATATATTTGTATCACGAAAGATTTCTCTAACAAATGAGCTACCATCACTTCGAAATTAAGTCGTCGTGCGTCTCAGTCATCTCTACTCTTGCTCACTTGCATTTAACATTAAACTCCTGTACACCGTCCTCTGAATCTCCGAATCTCTCTAATTTTTATCTCGTAATGATTCATTGTGGCTTTGGATAAATTCCATTAACCACATATGTGCTTCATGAATATTGTTCTCCTAACAGAACTATATTTCAACGCTCTATTTTTTTTTAGATATATTTAAACCCTACTTCCCTAAACGAGACTGTTTATATCTTACTATCTAATTACCAATACTGACTGGATCTCTCTCATCTTAGGTCAGACGGAGTTTACTTCAACTCTGATACATCATCATCTCCTCGCCATGTCGTTGCGTACTACTTCCTCTCCCTCTTCTATTGCTCATCTTCGATCTTCTCTCCCTCTAAGTGGGTCGAGTCGATCAGCCTCGCTACATTCACTTCAGCATTTCCATCAAGCCGATCCTGGAACTTATCAACTAATTACTACGTAACCTCTTCACTACCACCCATTCTCCTCTGCGTGATACCGATCCCATAAATCATTTTATTTGAGAACCACCACCTGACCTATGTTTCAACCACTAGTCCCTTCTCTCTATTATCGAATCTACTCCCATCCATCTATTTCCGTACCTTATTGGTAATATCTGACCCACAACCCTTATATCTCTCATTCACATTCGTACATCATCATATCTCTATCTTTCTTCTATAATCTACACCATTCACTAGCTCTTCATTTGATGCTGTAGTTATTTCTGGCGAGTTATATCGAAATTCAGAGGTGCGCCAACAGATATATTATAGTGTGGAGCGAGACTTTTTTTATTGAGTGCAGTCGGACTTATGCTACACATCAAACATTTACAACTACACTTAGGTATACTCGAATTAGAGAGACAATTTCTACACTTCCACTTGATGATTACACCGAATTAAAGGGGAGCGTAGCACGTACTCCATCTACTTTAAATCGTTGATAACGGCTGACTTATAACTACTAAATGTAGCTCACTATACTGTAAACTAATCTAAACTACTACTAGATTCACTTTACCCTATCTATTACCGAAAATACCACATAATTATTCTATAACTTACTATCATATATACCAAAATTATATAATGAAAGATATAGATAATTAATACATAATAGTGAGCATTTAATATATATCTAATCATTAGAGAGTATAATCAATCAAATTATATAATAATAGATAATAAATAATAATAAATGACTATAAAGTAAATAAGAATAACTAATATAATAAGTTAATCGATTATATTACCGAATGAGATGAGAGTAGATAAGTAGAAGAATAATATAATCCTCCAGTATATACTCTAGACTAAAATGTACAACGTAATTTTTCATTTTAAATAAAATAAATCTATTATACAGAACTGAACTTAATAGTCGGGATAAATATTAGTTAATGCAAGGTTTATGAAATAAGATTCTGGTACGGTATGGGACTACCGCTTACGAGTCACGAGTTTATATGTCTGGGTTTAATTAAATTATATTAAATCCATCTTATAAACACGCTAGGTGCATACGCATACGAAACTCCTTGAGATCTTTCCTGGTCAACCATAGCACAATCATAATTTAGTAAAGCGTACGAAGATTTATTTTAATATCTAACCTATTCATATTATTATTATCTATTTATTATTATATTTATCTTTATTATTATTACCTTCTAATCATTATTATTATATTATATAATTTTGATCTTTATTCCACTATTATTATCTCTACTTTAATTATTAATATATAGTATATATCTATGGTTATCTATATTATTGCCTAATATTACTATCTATATCTATATTATAATAAAGACTACTCTCATTAGATTATATAAGTAGCCACATTATTCTCTATTTCTGACCTATTATATAACATTTTTTATATTTATATCTATTCATACTTATCAAAAAAATTTACCTAATATATATTAATAATTTCTTAGGCTAATTCTAAATATATTTAATTCACACCTAATATTTTACCTATCCTCCTATAATTATCATATACTCATCTTAAGGTTAATTATACTTAATGCTATTATTATATATATTATGATCTTAGTTATAGGATCATTATAACATGCACTCATATTTGAAATACTAGAGATTGATACTTCCAATATTTTGGGACTACCTTAGATAATATAATATATGATCGATATTAGGTATATAGGTAATTATTAGTGTGCATTAACTCACGGATATAGTATATATAGATTCCCTCAGAAGTCATAATATGATGATGAGAGAGTTATTACGATCGCTCATCTGAGTATGACTTGTTACCTCAATAAATAGTACTTACCTCGATTCTATCACATATTTAATTTCTATATCTATGTTCTCAAATTAAACCTTAACTAAATTTATTCTCATACATATGTTGGACTATCACACGTACACATTGTATATCCTAACTCATACTATTAATATTATCATAGTAAAAATAGAACGTAAGCAAGACTTACTGTTATCACATATATATATATTAGTACTACTATTCCAAGCAACCTAATATTTATGCATCGATATTATACCCTATTTTGTATTATTCATTAATATCTATAATGAAATTAGTACTATCTCTTATAGTAATAATAAATATCCATTCACTACTATATATATATATTAATTACTATACTTATTCATTAACTTATAATAAAAGATATTACATTACTTTATAGAATATAACTCTAATTCACCAATTCATATATTTACTTTATATATGATCATACGAACTCATAACCATAAGTACGTATATGAGGCTATAGTACTACCTGCAGTCCGAAAGCGACTGGAAGAGGATCTTTATACCCATTGGAGTCTTGATTGGGTGTACCTGAGGCAGTATTTTCCACAATTTAGTTTCACCCACTCTCAATGCCCAGAGAGCTCGCTCCCTGTCTCTTTGCAATTTTCTACATAGTGCAACACTTCCTTCTTTCAGACCCAACCACTCTTTACAGACATTACCTTACAAGGATCCCTGTTGGTAGTGGGGGAGGAGATAGAATTGCCGGGGCGACATCGTATGTTGCGCGGAGCGGTTTACGATCAGTAAGTTGCGAGCCATAAGTAGGAGACAGTGAGTTAGTGGTTGGGGTTTTCTGGCTGGTACTCTCCATAATCTACACCTAACTCGTTTCGAGCCAGGAAAGCTCATGCATGCCCGGAGAAGTGCTGTGATACGCTAGGGAGCAAACCGGTTTATAGCTTTTCGGCCTAGGGACATGATATTGAACTCGTTTGGAGTACATGGAAATGTTCAATAAGGCGCCATGGATCATATAAAAAGGAGTCAGACGTTGAAGGTGCAATCGTATATTAAGAAAAGGAATACATACATTGGGATGAATGACTCGCTAGTTTTTGGGTGAGTCTGGACGCGTTGTGGTTGTTGAGATTAGTGGGTCGTGTGCTAGAGTTGCATTGGATAAGGATATGTAGGCTATGGTGGGATAACGCAATGTGATAGTTGCAGTATGTCATGGACATTTGACTCCTGTGGCAAATTCAGTATTCTTAGGTGGGTGGGGATAGAGTTAATGGTATGTTTGCTGTGAGTACTTTAGAACTGGGTGCGGTATATGGGCGTTCCTTTATATATCCTTAAGTTTTGCCGATAGAATGAGTGTCAAATAATAGTGTTGTGTGGTGCAGGTTTGAGTCATTTAGTCGCACATATGGCTCGTCGATGAGGAGTCATAGATCGAATGTACTGATTCCGGTAATCTTGAGCAAGTAACTGTGCCATAATTTAGGGATTTAATTTCGTCGTATATATCCTCAATCATTCCGGTTAATTGAAATTGGATTTTGGTGAGGATGACACGCCCCTCACCGGCTCAGATTCCGCTTCATCTAGATTCGCATTCTGAGTGTCTTTTGTGACCTAAACAATTCCGGCCATAATGGAGCAGGCAGTCACACTCTTATGACACTTAACATTACAAAGTGTGAACATGCGTTTATATTCTGCACCTCCACTAGCTGTTGTCTCTCTGCGGGATGTTCCGATTATAAGAAAAAGCAGCAGATATCTAGCCGATCAGTACAAGGCTCGATTGATGGCATTATGAGTATGCAACGAGAGGCTATTAGTGGGAATCTGAGAGGAGGAGAGTACTTCTAGCCGACACATAATCGATATATACCACGCACTATGCTTGCGGTATGACGTATATTGATCCTCTACTTCAGACACGACTGGATGATAGTTGAGCGCACCGATTCAGTACGTTATTGAGACACCCTCACTTACTAAGAGTGAATCTATACATAGCACTCTTGCACTATGAAGGTCGAGTGAATGGTCGATATCCAGCTTAATTTCCATGATTTTGTAAGTATGTTGTTGGATATATAGTTAAATATCAGTATGAAGTAGTAGTGATTAGTTAGAGATGGGTGAACTTAATCGTGACATAATTATGTTGTTATTTATGTAACGATTGCGCTTAGTTAGGAGGCTTTGGACTGGACGGTATAGGTTAATATATTAAGGAAGGAAGTGGGATTAATGAAAGATTTAAGCAGGAAGAAGGTAAGAACAATAGGTATAGGGTAAGTAATTGCACAGAGCCGTCTAAGTAAAATAAATTCAAGAACTGAACTATGATACATAAGTATGAAAACTGAACTAAATCTGGACGCAAATGACAAGAAGCAATTTGATTAAAGTATGTATAATAGCAATTGAGAAGTCTATGAGTGATGTGCCTTAAGTAAGTAAAGTTTAAATAATGTAACAGTGAGTGGTGGATACTGAATAAGAGGTGATAAAGACAATTTAAGTCATTTAAAAGTTAAGAAATGAGGCGTCGAGAATACGGAGCCACTATATGTGCTAAAGCACAACACTGGATGAAAGGCTCGGAAAAACGACAAAGTGTTTTGTAATTTATAACGGAGGCCCGAAACACAAGGAAGATAAAAGATACATAAAGATAGATAAGATAATATTATGGTTAAAGCACCAGATTGGAAGGAGGAATGAATGGGAATTTACAAGGGAATTGGGAAGATCTCCTGGAAGGAAGCCCACAAATAGGTCTTTCAGATATGAGGATAAATAGAGATAAGGGGCCATCCGTGTAATAGTATAATGAAAAGAGGATGGTGCTTTAGTAACGGCTGAAAAAAGAGCGTAAGAAGACCGTGTGGTGGTGAACGGACTTTGAAAAAAATCGGCATGAACTTGACAGCAATGAGGAGAATGATAGCTAATGTTGGTAGTTTGTTTTGATGGTCGCAGAAGGAATAAGATTATTATAATGAGGAGATGAGGGGATAAATAGTAAGGAAGGCAGTTAATTGTTAGAATTGAGAAAAGATGGATATTATGCGCCGAGAAAGATAATCGAACAGGCATAGAGGGGAGATTACTGGTCAAATGATCAAAGAACGGAGGCCAGATGGAGATTGAATGGATTACTGAAAAGAGTGAGGTGTAAAAAGCTTTATGGGAAATGGATGATATAGAGTCCGGAGATTAAACAGATAATAAATTATAACAAGGCTTCTAGAACAGGGAGTGTAGCAAGAGAAGAAGAGAGGGAAAAAAGCTAGAAGGCAAGTATGATAGAGGAGGAGAATAAGTTATATTGGAGTGATCGGTAGAGAAAATATAATGCATAAGCCTGGTTGGAGTCGAGAAGAGCAGTGAGTGAGCTTTGAGAGAGAGAGCTCGATGGAAGCCAACGAGGTCGCCCGAATGTGGAGAGTGGAAGGGATGTGTGGATCATGCATATTATTCAAATATAGAGCAGGACTTAAATGATTGAGAAGACATGAAAAGAAGAGACACCGAATAAGATATACAAGAGGAGATGATAGTTAGTCTTTTATGCTATATAACAGTTCTTGCAGGCACAGGAGTATAAGAATAACCGGATATAATATATAGAGACATTCTCTATGAGAGTGTTCACAGAGAATAATGATAGGATATGAGGAGGTAACACCATGATATGTAAAATCTAATAAGTATCATTATGACGATAAGAATGAAGCAAAATATTTGAAATAAATGTGAGTGAAAATGAGTAATTGAGAGTGATTTATATTATTTAGTAGCAAGGGGTGATTGCACTCAGCAGGAGAGTTGTTAATGTCTCCTTGAGTTATATCCAATAATTGTATTATTATTTATTAGAAGTATTTATATGTAGAATTAGAGGTGTTCTGATTAGCAGGAGGAAGGCGTTATAGATAATGCAGGAATATGAATTGATGATTTAGCGGATTGATTTGATTTGTGTGAGTATCTGAAGAGAGGTTGATATATTGATAGAGAGGTTTGGCAGGGTGTGTAATAAAGGAGCGGTTGGAAAGATAAATGTGGTATAAGAAGATAAGGAGTTAGAGGACAGATTACTCAGCTAGATGTAGAAGTAATTTATGTTAGACGGTGAGATACAGTACATGGATAACATATTATGAGTATATAAACATATGTTTTCCCCAAATTGGAATGATGCGAAGTGTAGTAGAAAAGTTGTGAAAGATAGGTCTCCTGTTGATGATATAAACATCCTTGTGGACACCAAGGCACTTACAGGATCTTCGATGTGCGCTAGGATATTTGTTACCTGTGGTTAGATGGTATAGTGTAAGAACACATTATTGGTCTGGAATAAAAGGCACAGGTGAAAAACATGTCTATCTTCAATGTGATTCATCCATACATTAGGAGCAGTATGGCTATAATATAGATGAGAGAGAATTGAGATAAAATGGGGATGAAGGCAATTAGGAAGCAATTCTGTATGAGTCGAGAGCATATGTGTAGTTAAGATGTTGATTATACACAGGACGATTGCTCATTAGGATTGTGTTTTGGTCATAAGATTAATAGTGTATGGGATAACTAAGAGCCGAGCTGGTTGTAATGTGAATTAATCGAGTCGAGTTACGATGTCTAGGAATATTTGAATTCTATTATTAATGGGAAGACCACCGAAAGAAATTAAATTGGAACTTGGAGTCATCAACTATTAACTTGAATGTCTCGAGGGAGCACGCGAATTGAGTTTTGGCTTATGTAGGAAACGAAGATGCAATAATGTGCATAGTATATGTGTTATGTTTGAATGTATAGAGATTTATGTAAGATGGCGTAATTAGTTGGTTGTGGTTTCCTTGCCTATGTTCGTGCAATAACACACACATTTTGTACAGATAACACCGACAGTGAGGAGATACACGTCACTGTACAGTTATAGGCCAGCAATCCGCTGGAATCATAGAGTGATGGAATTCTGAGCATGCGCCGATTCTGAATTTGGTAATTTGGTAATTTAAATATGCGGGTACAGGAACAAGAGTTATGGCTACCCAACGAACCCGGACGGTGCCTAGGGCATCTTCAACGAGACTTGCGTCTAAAGATGTATTCATTCATTTATAGCTTCAACCTGTCCCGGTGTTATGCTTACGTACCACACCACTCTTTCCCGATATTTACTTAGGAATCAGGAGGGAAAAGAATGATTGATTTGCTTCGCAATAAGAATGCTGATGATAATATTTATAATACCACAATTATCCAAAACAAGCATTAATCTCGCCCTGACACAACATGTTTCCTACCAGACTGCTTGGAAGAAGCTTTTCGAAAGCTAGATTGCGACCAGGAGGACTTGGTATAGAGATAAATGGAACCTATATTAAAATCCATCGCATTCTATTTGTCCATTAGTGGATGATTTGGTAATTGCTATTTTCTTGCAATTACTCAAATATAACTCAGTAAGTTATTTCATTGCATTAGACGTATCATAGAGGAGAAACTCTATACACAGAATTGGGACACCTTAGTATCTTTGGAAATTAATGTAATGATTGAGGAATAAGAGTCCTAAGATATTACTTAATAAGTTTTGTAGATGCGAGCAGGATTACATGGTTCACTCGAGGAGAGAGACTTAAAGAGAAGTTAATGATTATCCACTTAACGTATTATTCCTATCAGTTCAAAGATGTTTCAAAATGGACAGGTGACACCATTAAAGAGATAGAAAGAAGAGTGAAACTTGGATGGAGTATATTACAGGCATTTGGTCAGCTATAACCGTATTTATTAAAAACATGATCTCCCCAATTTGCCTATATAAAGGAAATTATTGTGATTAATACATCCTATACAATTGTTTATGAAACTATACGGTAGCAGACATCTATATATTATAGTGGTTACATTAATACTTGAGATAAATCTATATATCAAAAACTACCAGGGTAGGGCGCTTGTCAGGGGTACGTAAGAATAGCCTATGCTCATTAGCATTACTTAATTATATAATGAGTCATGTCTTGATACCATCATTGACAAAATAGATTATAAAGTGGAGCATAGCAATAAGTACTTTGACATCATCTAAGAGAAGATGAATTAAAGAGCTTAAAGTGGAGATGGGAAGGTCATGTTTGCCGAAGTAACAGATTAAGCAGACAATAGGTGGATTACTTAAACAATCCTATGTAAAATGGATTACCACGTGAGATTAGGAAACGTATCACGAAAAAAAGTTAACAAAACAATTAACGAATTAATTAAGTTATATGGATTCTAAGAGTTGGTTAAAGCGAGAAAAGAACTCGAGATTCACTCGCACTATGTGGTAGCATTATGAAGAGACTTTCATATCCTGCAGTTTAAGGATTGATAATGACTTGAGATATATTAATATATTAAGGTTTGGTACTATGTAATATAAGTTATTGTATTATAATGATGTATAATATTGTATATTAGGAATACTAATATATACTAGGTTAGTGAAGTAACAAGGTTTCATATATAAACATTTAAAATCTCACGGTTGATTTGTGAATGTTTTGGTAAACGTAAGTTTATTTAACTAATCTATATCTACTATATGATAACAAATATATAAGGGCCCTAATTAATTTATAGACCACTTATAGCCACTATAATATATATATATATAAAAGATAATTAGACTTATTCAAATTCTTACCACTTATATATTTATAGATATATAATATATATAATATATATATAATAATAAATAAAAGTAATAAATATTTAATTATGTAAAATAGTTGAAGCTTTAAAAATTTTTAAATACATATATAGATAAAAATTTAGGGATAAGAAAAAGGGCTAAGATAAATAATGATTATAGTTATGATAAGGAATAGGAAAATCCTGTTTAAAATATGACTATTATATTACCATATATATACTATTTTGTACACTCACTATTAGTTTAGTGCAATAGTACGGTAAAAAAGGTAATATGAACTAAGTAAATAAGAGATATCATATATATAATTATATATTATAATTATTTATATATGTATTTAATTATATATATATAACATATATATTTTAAATTATATATTAGAAATATTTATAATTAATTATTAATATTATATTATGATATTATTTAAATATTATATTAAATTAATATTTAAACCTCTCTAACTTCACCTCCATTCTCCCTCCAACTATACATTTTATACCATAACATTACAATTTGTACTACTCTTTTGAGTTAATATGACCTAATAGTAGTAACGATTGAATCCTATAATACGGTATTTTTCTTATGGTTCTCAAATACTTAGTGTTTTCCGAGGTGTTAAACTCTGCACCTTGGAAAACTGCATCATCTATGGCTATCAGCTCCTTTCTTTCCTTCCTTATTGGAGCGTACGCTTATTTGACTTGTATACGAAAGAAACGTGGACCCCCCTTTCAACCCTTAAATTATTGTCATATTGTATCTTCTGTTTATCCTTAATTTACAGGAAGATTTGTTAAGATCTTCAGTCTCCTAATCTAATTTATATTTACCAGTGCGGCTTTCATGGATAATGTTCAACTGGTGATCTTTCTCTTCTCTCTGGGTTTTTTTTCCTTTGTTTTTCGATATTTCTGTGAATCTGTTGCTGTGGTTCTATATTCAATTTTTATTATTATATCTATTGGTCTAAGTGGTCTTATGATGACTTAGACTACACATGATGCAATGATTATAATGATAGTTATTAAAAGTATCTCGAATTATTGTTTACAATTTTCACTTATACGTCTTTTTATATAATTTCTTTTTTTTCTTTTTTCTTTTTCTTAGTTTATTCCTCTTAGTATGTTCATTAAATTTGTTCTAACGAATGAATCAGAATCCAAAAATTAAGATTCTTCAACTTTTTTTTTTCACATCTAAAGATTTCATCTTTCTCGAGTATTTTCAAAGATATTATATAGGACTATTAAATATCTTTGAATATTTCTTTCGTTTTAAAATCTTTATCTGGCAACACTGTTTACAGCGAAAACTTTGTGTTCCTGTTTTTGAATAAGATTTACTATTCAAGGGACTAGTTTCTTTATTCTTTTAAAGAGGCCGTTACATTTAACAAATCAATGCAGTGTATCTAGAGTACCTTAGAATTTGTCATTATTCAAAGGTGTTTTCTTCCATAAATGGTTTTCCCCTTTAAAGGAGAAAGTAATTAAAATTAATGTAATTAATCGTTTTAGTCTGTTTAATTTGCGTTATCTCTAATTTATCTGGTGAACAAAAGGATGAATTGTGTAATATCTATCATGGAGATTTATCCGGTATGAATAGAAAACTCAGTCAGTTATTGGACATTTCCCTATATGATTCCTTCCCTACATAATTGAATTATTATTATTGTGATATTTGATTTAAATACGTTTTCACTTTATTCAACAAATCACTGCACCAAAACTCATTTCCAAGATTTATATCAACTCGCAAAACTCTGTACATGCTAATATAACTTTTCTTTTTAAAGTGGAGATGGTATTAATGAACCAAGGCCCTCTCTCTATACGAAGATGCTTTCTATGATTCGCACAATGATGGATCTCAGGATCTTTACCCCGCAAGCCATCACTCTTCAGTTTGAGCATAGTAGAGGCCAAAAATCAGAAACGTAGTGTAATCCAATTGGGCCGACCCCTGAACCTCCATGATCACGAAAGGAACCCCCACTCTACATATTTTGTAAAGGAAAAATTCCTCACCCTAAATATTAAATGTGTAGAGATAACGAGAAAACTACTAGGGAGTAGGGACCCCGTGATACTTCCCAAGTTGAATCTGAATAGATACCACCCTGACACATTCCTTTCCTCCTCATCATCATCATGTGTCAAAATTCAGCAAATGAGGAATTTGAAAATAGGTGAAAAAAATAAAGAAGCTCTCTGATGGTAATTATATTAATGTATTGTTAATTTATTAAACTAGTGTCAAAGCCCTTAATATATTTATCCTATTATTCATCCTATTTTTCCTCGCCTTCTCAAACATAACTGTGGGTTGGTGTCAGTAGCAAATCTGGAATTCACAAGTAATTATAATCTTCCGGGTTGTTCAAGCAATTGCATTGTTGCAGATTGTCCAAGCACTTGCAGCTCTTAAAGGAACGTCTCATGTACTCCTCTCATTCCAGTGACCCTATATTATGTCAGTCTATTTCCTTCATCCACGCTAACGCCCTTTTCAACTAGTAGGTCCTTTATTCCATCAAGCCACCTCCATTTGTGTTTTCCTCTCCCCTCATTGTCAATCACTTCAAACATAAAATCCCTCTTAGCCCATCTCTCAACGTTCATTCTAAGCACGACCCCAAGCCATCTCAGTACCACTTTATTTTCTCTTTCCACCAGACATCTCTTCTAGCAGCACATATCTCTTATCCTTACATTTCTGACCTATCACTTCTCCTCTTCACTCTACAAATATCTCGCAAGTCTTTCATTATTTCTGAAACCTCAGTCCTTGCATGCCATGAATGCCTTAAATTTGTAGGGGTTCCAAGTACCTTTTTATGGATTTAAATAAGTTCAGAGTTCCCAACTTGAAAACTGTTTGAAGAAGCCTTGATTTGGGGTTTCAGGCGAAATGGAGAGTGGTAGAGTTTTCTGTACATTGTGGGTAACAAGACGCTGCTCTCAATATTCGAAATCCTAGTGCAAGCAAATTTTTTTTTCCGTCATATTTTTGCAAAATCATGGTCGCAACAATTTTTGTGCCCATCGTTGGCGGTGACCCTGCACTACTTTGCTTTGGATGGTTGCCGTTGCCCAGGAGACCACGATATATATCCCCCAAAGTAGAAGTATAACAGTCACCACATTATAGTATATATATATATATATATATATATATATATATATATTATATATTATATATATATATATATATAATACTATATATATATATATATATATATATAATATATATATATATATATATATATATATATATATTATATATATATATATATATATATATTGCAGAAAGCAGAAAGAGATATAACTGAATGTTTACGGAAATCTTGAAGCTATGAAACCCACTTGGCGAAGTGAAATGGTTATGGAAGCTGATAGTCAAGGAAAAGTCTAAAAACCATTCCAACATTGGAAGAAAGAATTTCGAACCAAGACTTAAAAATTATTCCGAAAATTTATATATATAATATATATATATATATATAAATATTACATATTATAATATATATTTTTATATATATATATATATATTATATATATATATATTATATATATATTATATATATATATATATATATATATAGGAATTTGTTAGACTGTACTGTTTTGACTAGTGATGGATATAGTCAACCAACGTCACAAGGCTGCGTACAAACCTGAACCATCTAAGTTTCCTGATAAGCAAAACTGTAAACATAAGAAAATTACAATTTAGGTTTAAGTTAGGTTAGGTTAGGTTAGGTTTCAGTTAAATTAGGGTTAGTTAGGAATAGGTAGGTTAGGTTAAGTTAGGTTAAGTTGGTTAGGTTAAGTCACAGTACAGTTTCTACAAATTTTCCCTAATATATATTATATAATATATATATATATCTATTATATGATATATATATAATATTAATAATAATATATATATAATAATATATAATATATATATATATATAATATATATATATATATAATATATAATATATAATATTATAAAATTTAGTTGTTTGGAGAAAACATATGCGAATATCACGAAACAGACCAAAGTTTAAAAATATTTTAAATTTTTTTATTATTATTATTTAATTAACATTCAATTATTCAGAAAAAATAAATTTTCTTTTCTCTGTCTCTCGGAATCCATTGGATTTAGTTATTTCATACTTACCTTACTTTATCTATTTGAGCTATTTGGTACTCTGGATAAATTTCTTCGTTCATTACTAAATCGCTTATCAGATAAATTCGGAACTTGGGCTGCATCCCAATAACGAAATCAATGCGTATGCAAAGGAAGCCAAAATTATGACTTTTAAACCGATTGGAAACCAGGTATCCTTTTACCTACACTTCAGTTAGTGATTAAGCCTAATTTTTTTCCAAATTTATGGACATGAGCTACACACCATCCCCTCTCGAGAATATTAATCTCGGATTAATCTAAGTTTCAACAGAAAGTCTGAACTAAGTGAAAACATGTTTGTAAAAAATACAATGAAATGGTCGTGGTGGATCATCGAGAAGAATGATCCTACACCATTTATGATTTGATAATTCGACAGACATGGCCAAAGGTTCAGTTATGTTCAGCAAGATAACGAGATCTCTCCTCCTTCTGTAGGGGTTCACTGAAAAGTCCAAAGGTAAAAAAGAATGAAAATTAAAAATTTGAGACGAGCTTAAGGAGGTGATTGTCACAGGGGGAAGAGTATCTTTTCGCTAACAACACGAATCAATCCCAGCGCTTGGCACAGTAGTTATTATTTTTGACTTAAGACTACGTACAAGGTTGTGCAAAGTTGAGTAATCATCTTTGGTAGAGGAATCTGCTGAGAAAATGGCCTTAATTCTTGTTTGTAAATTTAAACAATCATATGAATAAATTTAGTATGAAATCAGCAAAAGAAGTAAAGAAATTTTCTAGACTTTTAAAACCATTATTCCATCTGATGCGAAAAAGAATTCGCATTGTTTACTTACGTCATGAAACTAAAAATACTTTTATTTTGCTTGAGATAATTCAGTTAGATATGATTTCTATTTAGATTATAAATGATTTAATTTTTACGGTATTATTATTATTATTATTATTATTATTATTATTATTATTATTATTATTATTATTATTATTATTATTATTATTATTATTATTATTATTATTATTATAAAACTAGT
>JABUQX010066755.1:0-10000 GCA_015478945.1 Trachelipus rathkii | reverse complement strand
GGCTCTTTATAAGATGTTGACTCCAGGACCGAAAATCAATAAAAAATGTAACAATTTCAATGATATTTTAGGGTAACTACATTAGTAAATACTGGATTTTTGTATTAATTAATATTAAAAATTAAAAGATGTGGTATTTTTTTTGTGCTTCACACCTATATTCTTATAAAAATGAGTTTGGCCGTGCTTGAGCTATTTATTTTCAGTTTTAAAATTTTTAGTTGTATACGTAAAATTTGTAGAAACACCTTGACAATATAAATTGATATTTGATATTTTTATAATATTTTATGTTTGATCCGGGGTTTGGGGGGGGGGGGCGGGGGCCTTCGGCCCGCCCCCTCTATATCATCCCCAGCTAAAGCGTGCCCCGCTCGCACGCTCGCGGGTCCGGGGGGAGTTTTTTTTTAAATAAATACCCATATTATAATAATGATCGAAATCTAAAATGAAAACTTAGAAAAAAAAATTAAATTCCTATTAATAATATATTTTATAATATAATAATATTATATATTAATAATTTTATTTAATAATATAATAATAATAAATAATAAAAAAAAATCTTTGTTAATTTCTTAAAAAACTTATGCAAATAACGCTAATAAATTATAGGAAAAGGCCAGAAATTCGTTGTTTTTCCTTATCGAAAATTTTCCCCCTATAAATGGAGTCAACATCTTTAAATGTCTCCATATAGGCACATATATATATATATTTATATATTATATATAATATATATATATATATAATATTTTTTATATATATATTACTATATAACTATATATATATTATATGATATATATTATTTAATATAAGTCGTTAACGACTACCCTAAAGTAGACCGCATAGATATCATTTTTTCGGGTTCTCGGCCCTATAGGGGCGACGTCCCCTCTGTCCCCATCGACCTCGAGCCCTACTCGGAAATATATGTTTTTTAGTGGGCTTGAGCCGATGGGGGCAGGGGGAGCTCGACACTGATATCTATGCGGTCTACTCTAGGGGGTTCGTTAGTTTTAAATCATAAACGACTTTACATACGCCGTTTTTTCACCCCACACCCCCTCCTGCGTGTGTATATAATATATATTATATATATATATATATATATATATTATATATATAATAGTATATATATATATATATTTATATATATATATATATATATAGTATATATATATATATATATATTATATATATATATTGTATATATAATATCATTATATTATATATTATATATATATTATATAATATATTATATATATATAATATATATATATATATATATATATATATATATATATATATATATATATATATATATATATATATCAGTGGCGAGCTTCAGTCATCTATTGATGCGGAGATGACTGACCAGATGAGAGATAAAAATAAAATCAATCCTTTGTTTTCAAAATTTCATTATTATTTTCATTTTCATTATATATATATATATATATATATCTAATATATATATTATATAAATAGTATATATATATAATATATATATATCATATTATATATATATATATATAATATTATATATATAATATTATATATATACTATATATATTAATAATTAAATGCGATTGAAAAAGCGGATCAGTTAAAATGAAATTAATAATTAATATAAACATGCCCAGGTAATCTCTAAATATTTCGAATCAATTCGAGCCATTTATCAGTATTGGTTATATTAAGGGTTCCCCCCACATCCTTTCCCCTTAAGGCAATCAATTGCGCAGAAATGTATAAGTGATATATAGGAACCGACGCGGGCCCCGGACCCGGCCCGGCCCCGGCCCGCGGCCCCCCGGGCCTGCCGGCCCCGGCCCCGGCCCCGGCCCGGCCGGGCCCCGGCCCGGCCCTGGCCCCGGCCCCGGCCCCGGCCCCGGCCCCGGCCCTGCCAACCCCGGCCCCGGCCAAAAATCAGGAAAAAACCGGGGTTTTTCTACCGGGGTTAACTGTAAATTTACAACTAAATAATAGAGGGTTAGATAAAACAAAATAAAAAAATATATTTTAATTCCATTACTCCTTTGTTATAAATTGATCCCAATATATAAAATATACCTAATAATAATCAAATTTTTTTTTGGTTTTACTATGATTTCAAATTAAAATTAAAGCCAAATTATGAGTTATGGTGAAGTTTTTTAAAAATAAAAAAATATTGAGAAATTTGATATATCACACGAATTCGGAAAACCGAACATAAATAATTTGCTAAAATATTAATGTATTTCATTAACTTTAAGTCACAACTTTAAAAAAAATATTTTCCGAACTCTCTTTTCAAAATTATTTATTTAATTGAAATAATATATTATATATATATATATATATATATATATATAATATATATATATATAATATATATATATATATATATATATATATATGTATATATATATATATTATATATAATATATATATAATATAATATATATATATATTATATATATATATATATACCTTAGAGCAGGAAGCCTTGGGCATTCTTTTAGTGTTATGCCTTTACTGGTCACTTTCTTTTATAACTAATGTACATAAATTAAAAATTTGTTAAAGACACTTTTTTTTTAATGAAATAAATTTTAAAAGGAAAGCTCAATTTTCGTCCCGACTACGCGAGAACTCTTCAGGCTAAGGGACTGGATTTTCTTTCTTGATCTTCATAAGTTCAAGTGTGTTTCAGTTGGTCTGATAATATTATAGGAATAAGTTGAAAATATTTGATGTTTTCACAGATATTCATTTTGTATAAATCTATCTTAACTTCACCGGGATGCTTATGTTACTATTATAAATGCAATAAATGCAAAGGATTCCTATGTATTTTGCGATGGCTCGTGTGATTGGATATTTCTGATCATTCTTTATATTGTTGAAATGATAGAGTGGCCTGGTGTTTACGCCTATGACTTGTTAAAAGCTGAATTTAATGCTGTCCTTGTGCAGGTCATCTGTAGGTTGATTTTTTCTTCTTTTTGCAAATCTATGGTTTCACCTATATTTTATTGCAGGGGATGTGATATATACGGCTTTGGGGAGATTTTCTTTTCCATTTGGGGGTTTGAGAATTGTTTTTTTTAAGGTGATGTTATTTTTGATGAAATGAGGGTAATATTTTTTGGTACTATTTTTTTAACGAATATAAATGGTAATTGAGGAATTGTAAAAAGGTGTTTCTATTTTTCGGGGGAAAGGTGCTGATAGTACCTCTTTTTTGCTTTGTTAAATGCTTTTGTGATGAAAAACTCAGGATAGTAATGTGATTTGAAAAGTATTGTGGATGTTTATTTAGTTTCTTGTGCTAGAAAAGGGGGAGAGCATTACGAAAGGCAGGGAGAAATAGAGATGACAGAACAGCTAATTTTTGTGTTTGGGGAATTGATTAAATAGCCAATGTATATAGTTTGGTGCGAATGTTGGCTTTCTATATATATAGTTAATTGCAAGTGATTGTTATTCCCATGTGATTAAGGTATCGAGGGAGGGGATAGAGTTGTTGGAAGGAATTTCTATCGTATACTGAACTGAAGGATGAATAGGTTTATATATTTTAGGACATCATTAGGGTTGGTGTTGTGACAGGAGGGAGACAAAAATTTCATCTACATATTCCAATCCATAAACTATTGTTTAATAAAATGTGTGTTGTTAAAAAAATAATGATAATTCTGTTAGTTCCTATATATGTTACTGAGTATGGGAGATAGTGGGGATCCCATACTCCAGGGGCCGAAAGTTTTGTGTTTGTAATATTTGCCATTAAAATGGAAGAAGTTATGTTGGAGGGATAAATTGATGAGTTGTTTTAGTATATGAAACGGGAGCGCCAATCCTCATTACAAAACATAACTTCTTTCATTTAATGGCAAATATTACAAACAAACTTTCCGCCTGAGTATGGGATCCCCACTTTTTCTCCCATACTCAGTAACATATATATGGAACTAAACAGAACTTTTATCCATATTTTTATCCCACCCTTTAATTAACAATAGTTTATGGCATTAGATATGTAGATGACATTTTTGGTCTCCCTCCCTCACAACACCACCAACCCTAATGATGTCCTAAACTATAACTCTATTCATCCTTCAGTCAGTATACGATAGAAAATGCCTTCGCCAACAACTCTATCCCCTTCCTCGATACCTTAATCAGCTGGAATAATAACAATCACTTGCAATTTACCAATATATAAGAAAACCAACATTCGCACCAAAACTATATACATTGGCATATATAATTCATTCCCCAAACAACAAAATTAGGCTGTTCTGTTCATCTCTATTTTCCTCCGTGCCTTTTCCGTATATGTTCTCCGCCCTCTTCTAGCACAAGAAACTAAATACGTCCACAATACTTTCAAATCACTTTACTAACTGAGTTTTTCATCACAACAGCATTTAACAAAGCAAAAGAGGTACTATAGCACCTTCCCCCGAAAAATAGGAAACACCTCCTTTTACCAATTCCTCAATTACCATTAATTCGTTAAAACAAATATAACCAAAAAATATTACCCTCCACATTCCATCAAATAACATCAACTTAAAAAACATTCTCAAACCCCAAAACGAAAAAGAAAAATTCCCCCAAAAGCTGTATATATCACATCCCCTGTAATACTTGCAATAAAACATATATAGGTGAAACCATAGATTATCAACATACAGATGACCTGCACAAGGACAGCATAAATTTCGCTCTTTACCAAGTCATAGGCGTAACACAAGGGCCACTCTATCAATTTCAACAATAATAAAAGATGATCAGAAATATCAAATCACACGAAACCATCGCAAAATCATGGGAATTCTTTTGCATTTATAATAGTAAACAACTACAATAAGCATCCGGTGAAGTAAGATAGATTTTATACAAAAATGAATTATCTGAAAACATCAAAATTTCAACAAACACCATGAAGAAAATAGCAGACCAAATGAAACACACTTGAACTGATGAAGATCAAGACAGAAATCAGTCCCTTAGCCTGAAGAGTCTCGAGTGTCGGGACGAAAATTCAAGCTTCCTTTTAAAATTTATTTCATTAAAAAAAAGTGTCCTTAACAATGTTTTAATTTGTGTCCATTTAGTAATAAAATGAAGTGAAAGTAAAGCATATTACTAAAAAAGAATCCAAGGGCTTCCTCTCTATAAAGTAAATATATCACTACGAAAAGTCAGTCTTAAATATATATATTTATATATTAATTATATTTATATATATTATATATATATATATATATTATACTATATATTATATAAATATATATATATATATATATATATAATATATACTAGTATATAATATATATATTATAATATATACAACACTGTATATATATATATATATATATATAATATTATATTATAATATATATATATATTATATATATATATATATAATATATAATATATAATATATATATATATATATATATTATATATATATATATACACTGTATATATATATATTATATATATATATAATATAATGTATAGTATATTATATATATATATATAATATATATAAGTATTATATATATATATATATATATAATATATACACTGTATATATATATATTATATATATACTATAATATATATTATATATATATATTATATATCTATATATACTATATATATATATATATATATATAATATATATATATATATATATTACAGTGGGCGTATTTAGGGGGGGCAGGGGGGCCAATGGCCCCCCGAAATTTTCTAACAACAATAAAAACTTTAAGTATGCTTATACCGTTAATACTATAAAGTGCAGAAGTTAAATTCAAATTTAATATATATTCGTCGCTGTCAAGGAACAATCTCGTACGGTTCAATTACGTTAAATAACTAAACTGAAACCATCCAGAGAAAATGAAAACATTAGAATTTCTGCATATTTTGAGAATGTTTAAGCGCATCGAATTTGAATTGAGTAATTGCAAAATTGCCTGTACCCAAACGAATTAACAAATTCCCAAAATACAGACCCAACATTTCTACTTCCGACCCACAGGCTTATTATTGCACATCCATTTTTATAGCATTTTTGGATGATTTAATATCAGCATTAGGAGAGAGTTTTTAAATATTTCCTTGCAATTTGTCAATACCGAACGGTTGTAATGTGCCATATGAGAAGATAAAAGATTGTGTTAATATTTTACAAGGAAGATCTCGAAAGTCTAAATGAAGATTTGTAAAAGCAGAATGGGATATATGGAAGTTTGATGGCATCACAGCACAGGTCGCTCCAAAACCGCAATAGATGGACTAGTTTCATGTTCGCAGTTAAATTTCCCATTATTTCAATCTTGTTGCAAAATACGGCAATTTTACCAGTTTAAAATGCTTCAGTAGAAAAGAAGCTTTTCAACATATTAAGACTTCTGAAACCCTACTTGAGAAATACTGTTGGAGATAAAACTTATTGACTTGCCCTCCTCTACATAACCATCGAAATATTGAAAATAAATTTGAAGCTGTTATCTCGGACTTCCCTCACTCTCCATGTCAGGCGATTAACTTTAACAATTTAGGTAAGATGATTTTAAAAAAAAAAATTTAAATTAATTTCCTTTTTTTATGAGGAATTTAATATTTTGTTTCCTTCGCATATATATATATATATATATATATAATAATATATAATATATATTATATATATCATATAATATATATATATATATTATATATATATATTATATACTATATATATATAATTATATATATATATATTATATATATATATATATATATATATATAATATATATATATATATATATATATATATTATATATAATATATATATATATATATATATATATATATTATATTATATATATATATATAATAATTTATAATATATATATGATATATAAAAGAACGATTTTTGTTTGGCCCCCCCCGAAAAAAATTTCTGCAGAAAACGCCACTTATATATATATATATAATATAATATATATATATATATATATATATATATATATATATATATTATATATCTATATATTATATTATTATATATATATATATATATATATATAATATATAATATATATATATAATATAATATACATATATATATATATATATATAATATATATTTGATATATATTAATATATATGATATATATTATATATTATATTATATAAGTATAATATATATATATATTATATATATAGATAATATATATATATATATATATAAGCTGAAGATAACTATTATAACGCAGTATGTTATTTTATTAAGAAAGTAAAGCCCTTGGATTAAAAATTTTTTCATTTATTTAGTTACACAAAAACAAAAGACACATATTGATTAAAAAAACAGAATTCTTCACAAAAATAATTTAAAAAATAATTAAAAATTTACAAAAGTTGCGAGCTTTCGTCTCCATCAGGGAAACCCTTTTCAGGCAAAGGAACAACACATTTGAAAACTGCCAACGTAAGAAAGCCCTATATAAATAAACTATATTATACTATATATATATATATATTATTATATATATATATATATATATATATATATATATATATATATATAGTATGTATATATATAAGTATGTTAATATATATACACGGGGTTTGGTTAAATATTCAAGTTTGGATGAAGCAGTTATTTCCAATGTTTGGTATAGGTGGAGTGGTACATGGTTGGATTAAAGAGTGGTTGAGGAATAGAAAACAGTGTGTAACAACAAAGTGGCAATAAGTCATCATGGTGAAATAGTGAAGAGTGGCGTCCGCACATGGGTTTCAGAAAGCTGGGGCCACACTATTGTTCGCATATGTAATAAATGATTTAGACCAGTGGACTTAAATGCAAGGTTTTCAAGTTTGCAGATGATAACCAAAGTGGCCACCACAGTTAGAAATAGTGAAGGATGTATAAAGGTTCAAAAAATGATCTGAATAAACTTCTTGGTGGGCAGATAAGTGGCAAATGAATTTAATAGTATAAAGTGTAAGGTTCTTCACCTAGGAATCCAAATAAAAAGTTTTACCTAGAATAATGATGGGGATTCCGCTTGGAGCCTGTGGACCAAGAAAAGATTTAGGTGTGATTAATATAAGCAGTAATTTGAAAGTAAGCTAATCAGTGTTTGGATGCAGGAAAAAGCTAATAAAGATGCTGGGCAATAATAAATCGCAATGTTGTTTAACAAGACCAAAGAAGTAATAAGTTAAACTGTATAATAAGCTATGTTATGCCAAATAATAAGGGTATTGGTGCACAAAAGTTTGGGGGCCCCTATTTAAAGACGACTAGAGTATGTTAAGAAGAGAGTGCAACGTATAGACACAACAGGAAGTGATTTTTGAGTTTGAGGGTAAGAGCTATGAGGGAGGCTGAAGGAGTTGGGAATATTTTCTGTAGAAGGTGAATTTCTCAAGAGGGGACATGATACAAGTCTACAAATTTTTAACATCTATTGATAAACGGAGACCAAAATAAATTCTTCATAGTAGAGCACGGACGGGAGACCAAGGGACACAATAAGAAAATTAAGAGAAAGCATGCCATCTTGGATAAAGAAAGCAATCTTTTCAGCAAATATGGGTTGTTAAAATTTTGGAAATGGTTTGGCCAACAGGAGGTTTTGCAATTATAATTGTATTATAATATATATATATATATCAATTATATATAATATATATTATTATATATTATATAATATATATATATATTATATATCATATATAATATATATATATATATTATATATATATATATAATATATATATATATATGATTCATTTGTCATTATATATATATATTATATATATATATATATATAATATATATATATATATATATATATATATATCTATATATCTAATATATATATATAATATATTATATATAAAATAATTATAATATATATATATGATCATTTGTAAATTAAATATATATAATATATATATATATATATATATATATATATATATATATATAATATATATATATATATATATATATAATATATATAATATAATTTAATATAATATATATCAGTGGCAGAGCGCGTGACATTTTCCAGCAGTTTATCGTCGCTACAGTTCCGCGGTTCCCCATTTGACATATATAATATATATATATATATATATATACTATATATATATATATAATATATATATATATATATAGTATATATATAATATATATAATATTATACATATTATAATATATATATATATATATTAAATTGACAAAATGATCATATAATATATATATATATATATATATATATATATATATATATTTATATATATAATATAATATATATATAATATATATTATCTATATATTATATATATATATATATATATATATATATTATAATTGACAAATGATCATATATATATATATAATATATATAATATATATATATATATATATAATATTATATATATATATATATATATATATATATATATATATATAATATATATATATACTAGTATATAATATATATATATAGGTATATATATATAATATACAATTTATAATTGCACCTCCTGTGGCAACCAATTCCAAAATGTTAACAACCAATATTGCTGAAAGAAATGCTTTCTTAATATCAAGATGGCAATGCTTCTTTCTAATTTTCTTGTTGTGCTCCCTGGTCTCCCGTCCGTGCTCTACTATGAAAAGTTTATTGGTCTCCGTATTATCAATAGTGTAAAAATTTTGTAAACTTTTATCATGTCCCCTATGAGAAATCACCTTCTACAGAAAACATTCCTAACTCCTTCAAGGTCTCCTCATAGCTCTTTACCCTCAAACTCAGAAATCATCCTTTGCTATACGTTGCACTCTCTCTAACATATCTAAGTCTTTCTTTCAATAAGGGGCCCAAACTTGTGCACAATACCTAATTTATTGCCATAACATAGCTATTATACAGTTTACTTATTACTTTCTTGTGCTCTTGTAACAACATTGCGATTTATTATGG
>JABUQX010066754.1:20000-29117 GCA_015478945.1 Trachelipus rathkii | reverse complement strand
AATTAATAATAATAAAATAAATAAAAATAATAATATAATAATATTAAGAATAATAATAATAATAATACATAAGTAATAAATAATAATAATAATAATAATAAAATAATGATAATAATTAAAATAATAATAAAAACGATGAAGGGTATTTGGCATACCGCCGGACATATAGCTTTCTTAGGAGCGTGAAAGATGAGGAAAGACATGGCAGAGAACTGAAATAAGGGAATATGTGTTTTCAAATGGGATGCCCTGAAATTGATAGGAATTAAGACAGTGTGATGAGAAAAACTAGAGAGAGAGAGAGATAGAGAAGGTTTAAATATCCAGATAGATGGCAGCAACAAAAAGAGGTAGAATGTTTTAAGTATTTAGGAAAGTTGTTCGAAAAATAGGGAAGTGGAAAGATTCGTCCGAAAGACAAGGAAAATAGGGAAGAACCGTGAGCGATTCTATCCTTTCTAAGAATCAGATGGCCCCTGCAGTGATTGAAAAAAATCATTTAGAAGTTTGGACCCCCATATGAAGTATTGCCCGAAATTTGGACGACCAAACGATCCACAAGAAGCCCAGAATACCAGCAGGCGGAGATGAGCCCATTTGGTTATTTGAAAGAGCACGAAGAGAGCAAGTGGAAATGGAAATATACGAGAGAAGAGAGAGAGCCGAGAGAGAGCAACGGAATGTCCCGATAAAATAAAGTAGAAAAGCACAAACGAGGTGGCTGGGACATCTAGAGAGGATGGGGGAGGAGAGAGTGGCTAAAAGTCATGGAGTGGAGGCCGCCGAGGCAGGAGACGATTGGAGAGAGGGCCAGAGAAGAAATGGAGAGACGTACTCCCCAACTATTGAAGTAGAGACTACCGGAAGAGTCATAACTTGACCCGGAACGATTCATGTAATGAGAAGAGGTGGAGACTTCCAAGTTAGACGATGGATGACGGAGACGAGACTTACACACACCCACAGGCAGATAAATGCCTCCTGGGAGCGCTGAAGTAAGTTAAGAAGTAAATATATATATAAATATATATATATATTAATATTATATATATATATATATATATATATATAATATATATATTATATATATATATATATAATATATATATATAATATATAATATAATATTATATTATACATTTATATATATATAATAAATATATATAATATTATATAATATATATATATATATTATTATATAATATTATAGAGTATATATAACTATATATATATAATATATAATAAAGTAATATATATATAAAAATAAAATATAAATATATATATATACCATATATATATAAATATATATACTAATATATATTATATAGTATATATATAATATATAAATATATAATAATACTAATAATATAAATATTAATATTATATATATATAAATCATATATATTAAAATATAATTAATATATATATATAACTATTATATAATATATATTAATATATATTATATATTATAATTATATATATACACATAATAATATAAGGTTCTTAAAAGGGACGTGTTTGCAATAGTTATCGGTCGAGTTGGCCAGTGTCAGTTGCTCAAAGATCCGCATCCGCATCCGCATCCTCATCTGCCTTTAAGCATCCCGCATCCGCAAAAAGTACAAATTGACATCCGGTCCCCATCACTAATATCTAATATATATATAATATAATATATAATATATTATATATATTTATTATTATATAATTTAATATAATATCTATATATTATATATATATTATTATATATGAATATATAGATATATTATATATATATATAATTATATATATAATATAATTTATATATAATATATATATATATATTATATAAATAAATATTACTATATATAATATATAATAATATATACGGTCTATACCATATAACGTCACTCATTACTATCACTATTCATTATATCACAACTATCATTATTATTATTCATATTACCATTATCCGTTAGTCATCACTACTCATTAATATCATCATTATTACTATCATTACCATCACTGCCACTATCATTATTATCATTTCTGTATCAGAGATCATCTCACAACCATGACCCCCTCACAAAACCACGCCATTTACTCCCATTTTGCATTACTCTTTTCACTTTTGCTAAATTTACATTTCTTTCCTTCAGACACTGATTTACTGACTCAATCCACTTTTTGTTTTGTCTCCCAGAGGTCACTTTCAACACACTCACCGTTATACACCCGCTTAACCAACAGACCTATTATCCATCCATTCCCATTATAAACCAAACATTCTTAAAAAAGTCTCATTTTTCTCTCTTTCACGACTTTCGTCACACCATACAGCTCCTTAGTAAGCACATTCTCATTTTATAAAGTACAGCTCCTTAATAAGCACATTCTCATTTTATAAAGTACAGCTCCTTAATAAGCACATTCTCATTTTATAAACTACAGCTCCTTAATAAGCACATTCTCATTTTATAAACTTCAGCTCCTTGATAAGCACATTTTCATTTCATAAACTTTTCTCACTAATAGCATGCCCTATGATTATCCATATGAACAATTGTATCCTAAATCTAAACATTTAATTCCCCACCATAATTTCGTAACGATGCAATAATACCTGTAACAATGCTATAATACTCAAGACTTAGTCCCCTTGTCTTCCCCAAAATTTTCATTTGCACCAGCCAAATTTCCACGGTACACAACTTCAATACTAGAATCGGCATCATCCTTTCCATTTTGATAAAACGTATAGCCAAAATATTTAAGCTCGAATACTATATTACTACTATACTATACTATACTTATAATAATAATTAATAATAATAATAATTAATAATAATAATAATAATAATAATAATAATAATAATAATAATAATAATAATAATAATAATAATATAATAATAATAATAATAATAATTAATAATATCAATAATAAAGATCAATGATAATAATAATAATCAATAATAATATACAAATAATAAAATTATGATAATAATAAATAATAATAATGAATAATAATAATATAAATAATAATAATATAATAATAATAATAATAAATAATAAATAATATAATAATAATAAATATAATAATAATATAAATACACAACAACCATAATTAATAATAATAAAAAAGAACAAGAAGAAAGAAGAAGAGAAAGGAAGAAAAGAAGAAGAAGAAGAAGAGAAGAAGAAAAAAGCGAAGAAGACTGAAGAAGAAGAGAAGAAGAAAGAAGGAAGAAGAAGAAGAAAGAAGAAAAGAAGAAGAAAGAAGAAGACCAACCTATTAGTCAACTATAGAAATATAGTAATAAAACATATAATAAAAATAATAGCAATAATAATAATAATTGATACCTTAAAAACATTCTAATAATAATAATAATAATAATAATAATAATTAAATAATAATAATAATAATATAAAGAAATAAAGAAAATAAGAAATAATAATATAATATAATAACTATAATAAGAATAATAATAAAAATTAATAATAATAATTAATAATAATAATAATAATAATAATAATAATAATAATAATAATAATAAAATGAATAATAAATAAATAATAATAATAATAATAATAATAATAAAATATAATCAAAAATAAAAGTTATATTTGTATTCATAACATCAAAACCGCTATTCATTCATGACTTTAAAATTCTAAGGACGAAACCTACTGAAAAGACTCAAAAAATTATAACATCCCAAAAACGATCATTTAGCTTCCCGTTTTGAAATTTAAAGAATGTGACTGCTTACTGTACGATAATATCATTAAGGTTAGTTTAGATAATTTTTGAATAGTGGGTGATATGTGTTCCATGTAGTGGCCCTTATATTATGTTACGAAATATTCTAACGATTAAGAGGTGTAGCAGTATTCTATCTATATCTCTATATAGATATTATAGTAGGTGAGAATAAACAATGTTACTAAGTAAAGCGTTCTTAAAAATATATTTTGAACAATTAATCCATTTATAATTTTCACCCGGAATGGCAAGAAGTATTTAGGAAATGCAGGAACTATTGTATTGTCGCTGAGATGAGTATATGCGTTTTTTTCTATATATATATGCTACCCAACATCTATTATATCTCTCTATATAACTTGGCAGGAAAACACGATAGTCTCTATATATATATCTTGGCCTCTCTATAGGTTGGTAATGTTCTTCTTATATATATATATATGTTTTTGTTAGGCGATGGCGAAGAGAAGAGGCCTGGAGTCGGCGCTACCCATATATAGTTAGTTATTTTGCCGCTTATGGAGACTTACAGTAGTGCCGGTAGAAGGTAATATACCTGAAAAAAAGAGCCAGCACAAAATAAACAAGGTATAATAGACCATCTAGATTGGTATATAACTTGTCATTATGTTAGTCGTATGCCCCCTAAGGGACACCGTGGGAAAGTTATGAACCGGCAAGAATATAAAGTTGACGTGTGAGAATAAGATGTGTGCCTCTCACTAAAAATAGCGGTAATTGTTAAAATTTTTGCGTATTGAATTACAATGTTAGAGATAAGCCTGATGACTGAATTGAACCATTCCGTATGATGAATCCATTTACCGCTTGATCCCGACCTGACGTCGTCTACAGAAATTAGGCTAATGCGTAGTTCACGGTCCTGAGTGTGTGGACACTTATACATCGACACAGGTCTTATCGGAGAAGAGATTCTAACAAGATAAATGAGTTTACCACATGTTGTGTTTTTCCATTAATAGATGTATTTGAATATTAATGTTTGATAACCTCACGATAAAATAAGGATAAATACCAGATGCAATCCTTCATGTGTAATGTGGTTTTATGGTGAAATAACTAAAACTGATTATTTGTAAATAATATATAAGAAGCCTTCTATTTATTCAAGTGGCAAAATAAATTAATATAGTTGATGCATTGGAATCAAATTTTATTATCAGAAATTTAAATAATTACCAGTAGTGAATAAATTAAGTTAGGATTGGAATAAAAATTCGGTAACTGAATAGAGTGCTTTTTCTAAGAGTGAGGTGTCAGAAGCTAAATCTTGGGAAAACAAGGGTCATTACTTATATTTGCAAGAATTTTTAAATGTTAAAGAATTAGAGATTGAGTACCATGATAACTCAAGGTGTTGAGTTGGTTATCACCCATAAGACGGCGGCCTGAAATAGTAAATTATTTAGTGAGAAATTCGTTATAGTAACTAGTAGTTTGACAAAAATCCATAAGTTCCGGTACATTTCAATGAATTAGTGCGGACCGGCTTTTAATTCATGGATGAATCACCATAATAACACATACAATCAAACGACAGATAGTGAATTAATTATATCTTTTCTGAATTGCAAAGTTCGGCCCTGTGTGGCTAAAATTAAGCGGAATGACCAAAAGATCTCAATCCTCTAATTTTTACTGGAATTTAACGTTCGGTAAAACTGTCTCCCAAATGACGCATGAACAAGCACTAACAGATCCCTGTATCCGTAATATTAGGAGAATATTAACAATTTTCAATTAATTAATGTAAGTTGTCTTTTTTTAACATGATTTACATCACTCTTATTATTGTAAAATATTTCGTTTCAATATTTTAGATACTGGATATATTAGTGTTGATCGGACATTATTATATATCGTCGTGAATTACTGACCTCTTAAGTCAGTACTCGTGGCCACGTGTGAGAAACCGAGTGAAGTTCTGGGTTGTACATAGTTTGCTGCAGTCAATGATAAAATAAATCTTGTTCTTTATGTGGCCTTCAATATAACCGTAAAATTATTATGTTATCGAGAAGTCGATCGTTTTCTAGGATTGAAACCATGCGACCGAGGTGATGGAATTAGGAAATAACCACAATCGTTTGGAGTTAATTTATGCGCCCGAGATTTTTTTGTCTTAAGTGAGGTATATAGTCTCTTGATACTCGTGTTTATTTCCACCTGTTCTTCTGCGTTTTGGCTGTATTGATTTGGTTTTCCCTCGCGTTCCTATGCAATTGTGTATCAGCCAACATGTTTATATCCAACTCCCTCATGTAGCACTTCTCACTAGAATGGAACAAACATAAAATATTTTTCTTGTAGCTGGTCACCATTTCTTCCACTAGCTAGCATGGAAAAATCCCCAGACCTCCTTGCTCGTACGCTGGACAACGAATAGAAGTCCTCGTGTATTATAAATATCGTATAATTTGCGCGTATGAGTATGTTGTTACTGTTTACCGGTCTCTACCTGATTATATAGTCCTTATATTCTTACTGTCTTTCACCAACAATCAAGTGGTGTGTCATGTCTAGTCGAAAATGTTTCTTCTCCATAATGTCAAGATGAACAAAAGTAAGCTTACCGATGACAATCAATAGTGTCTTCATTGTTATGTGCTTAAAAGGAAATTTTTGTATTGTACTGAAGACACAAACTCGTATTATTTAAGACCACCGTTTATCCGCTTCAACTTTCATTAATTGATGTTATGTAATGCTCTCATTGGTGGTTGCCGAGAATTCGCGTAAAGATAAAAGTGTTTACTGCCCGCCTAATACCGCGTCCCGTATTTTTTTGTCATTTCCTCTAAGGCAGATCTTTTTATATCCACACGTAATCATTGGTCCTTTTTCCGATTATTACTAGACCATCGTCCATATTCCAGTAAAGATTACCATGCTACACTGTGTTCCCACTTTCAGTGGATGTAATACTGCAATCCGATAATATTCACTTTCTAAAAGGACGTATTTGTCGGTATCAGTTGTTTCTTACTCTGACTCCCTTATCCGAGTCCCGGCTAAAGTTATATACCGTCCAGCTACATATAAATATAGATTATGTGGGTTATTAAAATAGTAAACTCCGCTGTCTTTTGTTAGAAATTCTGATTAGCAGCCTAGAACTCCCTGATTTTAAATAAAGGTTTATTTAGTGAACTTTCTTATGTAGTAAAAAAAAATTACAAATTAGCCCATTATTTAATGCTAATAAACTGTTTTAAAATCACGTCAATTTTTTAGCTAGACCCACGTCTCGCCTGCAACCAACTATACAATATCTATAACGGGTTGAAAAGGAAGAATTATAAAACGATAACAGAAAATCCTCTCGGGAGGGAGTGTCACCAGGTCTTATTAATTATTTAAGCTCTCATCTTCTAGGGAATAAAGTGTTGGGTCATGTAACATCTTATTATAGCATGTAATAACTTACGCGACTTATAGGTTCATTATGAGAAGCAGGGTCTCTGCATTACTATTCTTCTATTCATTCTTTCATTTCGTTTCGCGGATTGTGTCTGCCATTCCGACTTTTCTCATAGATTTTGCCATACTTAGAAATCAACGCAGGGTTGTTCGCACACGTCCTCGCTCTATTGACTAATCATCTAGCTTCATCGTCGGTGAGTTAGGACGAGCACCGGTACCCCTCCGTATTCTTCGTCGAATGGTCTCTATCATTGGGTTGCACACTCAGAGTGGGCGTGGGAACATCAACAGACTTGCGATTGTCGGGTTCTCAATTCTGTACAGATCAGAGGACATCGTAGAGTAGGTCAAGAAGGAGCAGAAATGACGGCGTACAAGAGTGAGGTACTATGCGAAGACAATATAGTTGTTCGAGTAGGTATAATTAGCAACGTCTTCAGAGTTTTTCTAGGCCTAATGGTAAAACCAACAAAATGTCTCCAGAGAGGCGCTTGACCCGCCTCTTACCCAGGCGTGCTGTAATCGTATAAACTCGGGTAAGAGAAGTTATGTGTCTATGTAAGGGTGACCTTGTCTTAATAAGATATGGCTCAAGAAAGTATCAACTATGGGAACATCGAAAATGACCAGTAAGAGTAAAAGTAGAAATGATGGTTTGAACTATCTATTATCCTGTAAATTCTTACGCTAAAAAGAAAATTAGCTCAAATGATACTGAGTTTATTATAAATTAAAAATCTCCGTCCGTTTTTCTTACGGAATAACGGCAACTTGTTAATTTTTGTCAGAATTTCAATTACGCGATTCGATAATCCGGATACTCTTCGTAAAAGCATTTAACGTTTTCTTTTAAAAAATATACTTCTGTCGTACGCTTAGTTAGCTCTCGTTGTATTTTTAGGACCTCTACTGATTTTTTTCTTCGACGTAAGAGCTATTTATTGGCAGAAAGTAAATAGCGTTAAGTAATTAAATATTATTAAGTAATTATTAAATAATAAAATTATTGTTATTGTTATAATTATCATTATAATTTTTTCAATAAAAATTTAAATACGATCGATTTTTTCAAGCCGAGGGATACCATCACCCAATACCTCCCCCCTTCCATTCTCCCCCAGAAATATTCCTAAACAAAATGAAAATTCGTTATTAAAATATTTGTTGTTATTGACTTTTTTTAATCATTTAGATAGAATGAATAAAAAATAAAATATAGAAACCCCTAATATTAGCTTACCTATTGTTAAAAAATGCAAAATAATTTGAATAGAGAATTTAAAATAAATAATATAAATTTTTGTAGAATAAACCGAATACGGGTTTGCTCGAAGGCTGGACGATGCTAGGTTCTTTTTTTTTCTTCTATTTCTTCGAGAGCTAACTAACTGTCCAGCAACCCCCCAGATATAAAAAAGGGCTAAAATAAGGAAAGCCCGTTCTCCTTTCTCGAGTATGGCGATCAAGGACAATAAGATACCGTAAATGGGAATAGAATTTTAATTAAATAATTAGAATATCACAATCATAAATAAATAAGTAGAAAAAATGTGACCCGAATATAAAATTGAATGAAGCGACATTTCTTTTTTAATTTAGCTATCTATCGCGATAAAACGGATTAAAACCGATAATTTAGTAATGTTTCTGGTTCCTCATGATTCTTCTTTTTTTTACTATCATTTTGCATAGATGAAATAGAATAATGAGCAGCGTCAAAATTATAAGGGCTCCCGCAACAGCGAAAGCGTAATTTAGAAAAAATCTCGTAAATCTATCATTAGAGAAGATATACGAGTCCTCCGAGCTGGATTCATAAAGTTTTTCAAAATTTTGATCATTTCCTTTCTCGACTATAGAAGACGCCTCGCTCGAAACGAACCTCTTCGCATTAGCTTCTTTTTTGTCTTCGTTCTGCCGAATATTTT
>JABUQX010066754.1:0-15000 GCA_015478945.1 Trachelipus rathkii | reverse complement strand
CTATGGCAGAGGCCTTTTCATACAAAATTTCAGTCCTTCCTAATCTTTTACTATCCTGCAATAAAAATTATTAATTACTTTTAATTCTTAATTATTATTAATTATTTATCTACAAACTTGAGTTAAGGAGCTCACTTTTATAATTAAAAGACTTTCTAATATAAATTGATAATAATTAAGAATATGAACTATTCGTATGTAATCTTTTAAATGACAAGAATTTAATAATTAAGAAAACTTAAAATATATGAAAAAATCCATATTTTATTTTCTTGCCAATTTCTTCGATCATGCTTTGGTTTGAAAGGTCTCGTCTGAATCTTGTACTCCAAAAAGCTGCAAGTTGCAGAGATCAACCTCGAAACAACAACAACAACAACAACAACAACAACAACAACAACAACAACAACAACAACAACAACAACAACAACAACAACAACAACAACAACAACAACAACAACAACAACAACAACAACAACTAATAACAATAATAATAATAATGTCGAATTTCAAAACCTACTTTTTTTTTTTTTAATTGCTGAGCACAATTTTCCAAAAATCAAAAAACTTCTATGTGCATTTTGTGCCTAATAGACCCATTTATATATATTTCAAGTTTGAAGACATTTCGAAAAAAAATTGTGGAAATTGATACGAAAAAATGTCAAAAAATTTGGTTTGGAAAAAATAAAAACGCTGAAACAATGACTACAGACACAGAAACACCAAAATGACGTTCTAGAGATTAGAAAAAGCTGCGGTTTGCTTTTTTTTTCCATCAAAATTGTCTGAAAATTAAGAATTTTATGTCCATTTTTAGGCGGGGGCTAAAATGAGGTCCCAAAATCCCAAATATTGGATCTAGCCCTGAAGGAGAGTTTGATTTTGTTTGCAAGGTCAGTCTTGAAAATTGATCGAAATATACTAATAAGCAATGATTGAAACATCATTGCACATAGCATTGAGTTCACAAACCATATGAGGAAATAACTAAACACATTCAATGCAGATGCTATTATACTACAGTAATCATTAAGACCAGTGTATCTATACCATGGCCATAGCAACAATATTATGAGTAGTGTTTTAATGCAGATGACAAGTTTCAAAATATAACCTTAAAGAGAGAAACACTTACAAGTGAACTATAGACACGAAATTTACAAATTTACACTTTAAAAGCTAAAAAAGGGAAAAATTTATAGAATATTAATAATATCTTACCACACACTAATAATAATAAAAAAAATATCTACTACTACTACTACTACTAACTACTATATAATATAATATAATAATCATAATAATAATAATAATAATAATAATAATAATAATAATAATAATAATAATAATAATAATAATAATAATAATAATAATAATAATAATAATAATAATAATAATAATAAAATAAATATAATCAATAATATAATAAAATAATAATATAATAAAAATAATAATAAATAATCAATAATGAATAATATAATAAATCATAATAATAATCATAATAATAATATAATATACTATAATAAATTAAATAATAATAATAAAAAATAATAATAATAATAATAAAAATAAAAATAATAATAAAAATAAAAAGAAAAATAATTCAAATTCAAAAACGTTTATTCAACATTTAGAAAATACAATCTAGTCATTAAATAACAAGATGACATACATTTTTAATATTATATTTTGTCAAATATATATTTTACAATTTAACTAACATCAGTTAATATAATAACCAAATTCAATTTCCTGTAAGTGAAATGGTGGATCTTATTTGCAATCACATACCGTATTTTCCTTTGACATCCGAACTACATTTAATAATAATGAGTCTAAAAATATTTAAAACCCATAACAATAATATATAACAATAAATACCAATAAAATGACATGGGTAATTTTTTAAGCATTAATAATATAATAATTTTTACATATTAATAATAATAATAATATAATAATAAAATAATAATAATATTATATTAAGAATCAGTATTTCATAGTAGTAATAAATAATATTAATAATAATTAATAAACTTATAACCCTAAGCTATAAATATTTACAATATTGCTGAAAAATAAAAATACTGCTAAAAATATTATATAATATAATAATATAAATAAGTAATAATAATAATAATAATATAATAAATAAGTAATAATAATAACAAAATATAATAATAATAATAATAATAATAATAATAATAATAATAATAATAATAATAATAATAATAATAATAATAATAATAATAATAATAATAATAATAATACTAATACTATATAAGGATAATCCATAACGATAACTAATATAATGACAATGATAATACTGATGATAATAATATTAATTATAAAAATCATAAAATTGAAAACAAATAAAGAAATGTATAAAAAGCTAATCATATAGTATAATAATCATGAAAATACTAATAAAAATAATATAATAATAATATAATAATAATATATAATAATAATAATAATAATAATAATAATAATAATAATAATAATAATAATAATAATAATAATAATAATAATAATAATAATAATAATAATAAAATATAGCAATTCCTCGTTTGAATAACTTCTGGCTTATTTCTACCTTTTTCTTAACATATGTTTGAAAGCGCGAAGTGAGATTCCTGATGAAAGATTATCAATTCATCATCTTGAAGCCTCTCAATTAAGATCAATCATTTAAGGCTGACTTACAAGAGCCTTCAACAAGAATCATTGTCTCTGAAGGGAAGAAGGGGGGGAAAAAACTTGCATGTTTTTTCTTTTATCTTAGTTTTTTAAATAAAATTAAAAAAAAAAAAAAATAAAAAATTAGATAAAAACTTTTCAAACTAAATATAATGATATAATAATAATAATAATAATAATAATAAATAATAATATAATAAATAATATAATAATAATACTAAAAATAATATTATATTATTATATATAAATAATATAATACTAATTAATAATAATAATCAATAATAATAATAATAACATAATAATATAATAATAAATAATAAAATAGTAATATAATAAAATAATAAATAATAATATAAAATAATAAAAAATAATAAATAATAATAATAATAATAATAATAATAATAATAATAATAATAATAATAATAATAATAATAATAATTAAATAATAATAAAATAATAATAATAATAATAATAATAATAATAATATAACTAATAATATAATAACAATATAGTAAATAATAGTAATAATAATATAATAATAAAATAATTAATAATCAATAATAATAATAATAATAATACATAATATACATACATATATAATAATAATAATGAATACTAATATAATAATAACAATAATAATAATATAATAATAATAATATAGAATAATAATAATAATAATAATAAAAATAATGAATAATATAATAATAATATCAATAATAATAATGTGTAATAATAATAATACAATAATAATAATAATAATAGTATAATAGTAAATAATAATAATAATAATAATAATAATAATAATAATAATATATAATATATAATAATAAAAATAATAATAATAATAAATAATATAATAATAATAAATAATAATATGATGGAATAATGATATGATAATGATAATGAAATGATAATGATAATGATTAATGGATAATAATAATAATAATAATAATATAATAATAAATAATAATAATATTAATAATAATAATAATATAATAATAATAATAATTTATTATAATTTAATTATAATATATAATTATAGTTATAATTACAATGATAATAATAATAATAATAATAATAATAATAATAATAATAATAATAATAATAATAATAATAATAATAATAATAATAATAATAATAATAATAATAATAATAATAATAAATAACAATACATAAGTAATAATATAATAATAATAATAATAATAATAATAATAATAATAATAATAATAATAATAATAATAATAATAAAACCTATCACTACATAAGTATTTGGTATTCATTTGAATTTATCATTGCAATCTTAGCTTGTATTATCGGAGTCACATTATTTAGCAAATTAAAGATGTGCCAAAGTCTAACAAATTAAGTTAGCTATAAAAGTGACATTAGTTAGTTGAATAGAAATGCTAAATATCGTTTCATTTATTGAAGTTTTTATTTTTATTTTAGTTTACAGAATTTTCAACTTGAAGTTTTATGACTTATTTATTGTTTATTTATATATTATTATTATTATTATTATTATTATTATTATTATTATTATTATTATTATTATTATTATTATTATTATTATTTATTATTATTATTATTATTATTATTATTATTATTTATTATTATTATTATTATTATTATTATTATTATTATTATTATTATTATTATTATTAATATTAATGTTTTATTTATTATTTATTCTTATTATTATTATTATTATTATTATTATTATTATTATTATTATTATTATTATTATTATTATTATTATTATTATTATTATTATTATTATTATTATTATTATTAAATGTACTATATTTCATTTTAATTTCTATTGCCTCTTTCCCTCTTAGTTAGTAGCTAAACCATTTAATAAAAAAAAATAATCCATTTTAATAGCTAACAATTGGACAGAAGAAATTGTCCATTTAATAAAAATAATAGAAAATTTTTAAGTAAATTTTCCTTCAGAGGTCAGGTCTTCATTCCCTCCTATACGGACAAGTTATAAACCCCTTTTGTAGTCTCAGAATTCAAAATCTTTAAAAGACCAATGTCAATGAAATATATTTTTGGCGGTGTCTTCACGATAGTTGCGTGAATAATCTCAATTAAAATACTAAACTATTCCTGTTTCTTAGGTCTACTGTTTTGTTGCACTTTTCATTATCGTTGTTTCACCTATCATTTTTCCTACTATCCATCAAAGAAATAATTAATAGGAAATTATTGCTAAAGATTTATCCATTCTTTATTTACGAAGATACGCAACGTGATAATTCTTCCTAATACCAAACCATTAATTCACAAATAACATATATTATACCGAGACTGAAAGTTCACGATAATTACATGTTTCTGACGGTTAGAGGTATTAATCAACCGAAGCATTTTTTGTCGGAAGGAAATCATCAATAAAGAGATAGATTGCTGTCTGGCATGTCTATCCATGGTCAGAGCCTTTTCAACAAATTTTCAGTCCCTTCCTAATCTTCTTACTATCCTGCAATAAAAATTATTTATTTTTAATTCTTAATTATTATTAATTATTTATCGTAAAAGCTTGAGTAAGAGCCTCACTTTTATATTAAAAGATTTCTAATATAAATTGATAATAATTAAGAATATGAACTATTCGTATGTAATCTTTTAAATGACAAGAATTTTAATAATTTAAGAAAAGACTTGAAATATCTGAAAATTCCATATTTCATTTAACTTGCCCTTTCTTCGATCCATGCTTTGGTTTGACAAGGTCTCGTCTGAATCTCTGTACTCCAAAAAGCTGGCCAGTTGCAGAGATCCAACCTCGAAACAACAACAACACAACAACAACAACAACAACAACAACAACAACAACAACAACAACAACAACAACAACAACAACAACAACAACAACAACAACAACAACAACAACAACAACAACTAATAACAATAATAATAATAATGTCGAATTTCAAAACCTACTTTTTTTTTTTTTAATTGCTGAGCACAATTTTCCAAAAATCAAAAAACTTCTATGTGCATTTTGTGCCTAAACTACGTTTGAAGCGTTCTTTTTTGGGGACGTGGATGGCTTAGTGGATAAAGTGCCGGTTACTGTTACCTCAGCAACGCGGAGGTCCAGTGTTCGAATCCCGCTGATGAAGAGTAAAATCTTCTGTGACTCATTCATTTAATGAGTCACTAAGATCATCATTTATATATATTTCAAGTTTGAAGACATTTCGAAAAAAAATTGTGGAAATTGATACGAAAAAATGTCAAAAAATTTGGTTTGGAAAAAATAAAAACGCTGAAACAATGACTACAGACACAGAAAAACACCCAAAAATGACGTTCTAGAGATTAGAAAAAGCTGCGGTTTGCTTTTTTTTCCATCAAAATTGTCTGAAAATTAAGAATTTTATGTCCATTTTTAGGCGGGGGCTAAACAATGAAGGTTCCAAATGCACAAGAGCCCTGAAGGAGAGTTTGATTTTGTTTGCAAGGTCAGTCTTGAAAATTGATCGAAATATACTAATAAGCAATGATTGAAACATCATTGCACATAGCATTGAAGTTCTACAAACCATATGAGGAAATAACTAAACACATTCAATGTAGATGCTATTATACTACAGTAATCATTAAGACCAGTGTATCTATACCATGGCCATAGCAACAATATTATGAGTAGTGTTTTAATGCAGATGACAAGTTTCAAAATATAACCTTAAAGAGAGAAACACTTACAAGTGAACTATAGACACGAAATTTACAAATTTACACTTTAAAAGCTAAAAAAGGGAAAAATTTATAGAAATATTAATAATACTTACCACAACAATAATAACTAAAAAAAATATCTACTACTACTACTACTACTACTACTACTACTATAATAATAATAATAATCATAATAATAATAATAATAATAATAATATAATAATATAATAAATAAGAATAATAATAATAATAATCATCAATAATAATTAATAAAGAATATTAACTAATAATAATAATAATAATAATAATAAAAATAATAATAATAATAATAATAATAATAATAATAATAATAATAATAATAATAATAATAATAATAACAATGATAATACTACTACTAATAATAGTATAATAACAATGCAATATATGTGAAAAACAAAGTAGTACTAAGGTATAAATATAATAACATAATAGTATAATAATAATAATAATAATAATAATAATAATAATAATAATAATAATAATAATAATAATAATAATAATAATAATAATAATAATAATAATAATAATAATAATAATAATTAATAAATAATAATAATTAATAATATAATAATAATATAGGCAATTCTCGTTTTTTGAATAACTTCTTTGACATTTCTACCTTTTTCTTAACATATGTTTGAAGCCGAAGTGAGATTCTGATGAAGATTATCAATCAATCATTTGAAGTCTCTCATTAAGATCATCATTTAGGCTTGACTTACAAAGAGCTTCAAACAAGATATCATTGTCCTTGAAGAGAGAGGGGGACTTCTTCCTCTTCTGTATAATAATAATAATAATAATAATAATAAACATAATATAATAATAATAATATAATAATAATAATAATAGATAATAAATAATAATATAAATTAATCATCATAATAAAATAATAATAATAATAAAATAATAATAATAATAATAATAATAATAATAATAATAATAATAATAATAATAATAATAATAATAATAATAATAATAATAATAATAATAATAATAATAATAATAATAATAATAATAATAATAATATAATAATGAATAAATAATAAATAATAATAATATATAATAATAATAAAATAATAATTAATAACAATAATACATAATAATAATATAATATATAATAATAATAATAATAATAAATAATCAATAATAATAATAATAATAATGAATAATAATAATAATAATAATAATAATAATAAAACCTATCACCAAATAAGTATTTTGTATTCATTTGAATTTATCATTGCAATCTTAGCTTGTATCATCGGAGTCACATTGTTTAGCAAATTAAAGATGTGCCAAAGTGTAACAAATTAAGCTAGCTATAAAAGTGACATTAGTTAGTTGAATAGAAAATGCTAAGTATCGTTTCATTTATTGAAGATTTTATTTTTATTTTAGTTTACAGAATTTTCAATTTGAAATATTATGGCTTATTTATTGTTTATTTAAATATTATTATTATTATTATTATTATTATTATTATTATTATTATTATTATTATTATTATTATTATTATTATTATTATTATTATTATTATTATTATTATTTTATATTATTATTGCTTATTCTTATTCTTATTGCTTCTTATTTAATTTATTATTTTTTATTATATATTATTATTATTATTATTATTATTATTATTATTATTATTATTATTATTATTATTATTATTATTATTAAATGTATTATTCTTCAATTTTGTTAGATTTTAATACATAGAAATTATCTCTCTCCTATCTACATGTTTGAATAAAAAAAAATAATACTATTTAATAATAATAATAGAAAATTAGAAGAAAGAGATCGATTCATTTAATAAAATATATTAGAAAATTTTTCAGTAAATTTTCCTTCAGAGCTCAGGTCTTCATTCCCTCCTTTACGGATAAGTTATAAATCCTTTTGTAGCCTCAGACTTCAAAATCTTTAAAAGACTAATGCCAATCAGAAATATTTTGCGTTGTCTTCACGATTATTGCGTAAATAATCACAAATTAAAATACCTTATAAACTCATTCTTGTTTACTTGGATCGACTGTTTCTTGCTCTTTCATTATATACAATTGATTTTCATTATCTTTTTTCACACTATCCATCAAGAATAAATTAATGCAAAATTATTCTAAAGATTTATCCATTCCTTTATTTACGCGATACGCACGTGATAATTCTTCCTAAATACAAACCATTAAATTCACAAATCACTTATAATAAAAGAGACTGAAAGTCACGATAGGCTAATTACATGTTTCTGTTTAGAGTATTATCAAACACGAATTGTTAAGGAAATCATCCAAAAATAAAGGAGATAGATTGCTGTCTGGCATAGTCCATTCTATGCAAGAGGCCTTTTCATACAAAATTTCAGTCCTTCCTAATCTCTTACTATCCTGCAATAAAAATTATTAATTACTATTAATTATTAATTATTATTAATTATTTATCTACAAACTTGAGTTAAGAAGCTCACCTTTATAATTAAAAGACTTTCTAATATAAATTGATAATAATTAAGAATATGAACTATTCGTATGTAATCTTTTAAATGACAAGAATTTAATAATTAAGAAAACTTAAAATATATGAAAAATATCCACATTTTATTTTCTTGCCAATTTCTTCGATCATGCTTTGGTTTGAAAGGTCTCGTCTGAATCTTGTACTCCAAAAAGCTGCAAGTTGCAGAGATCAACCTCGAAACAACAACAACAATAACAACAACAACAACAACAACAACAACAACAACAACAACAACAACAACAACAACAACAACAACAACAACAACAACAACAACAACAACAACAACAACAACAACAACACAACACACAACAACACAACAACACAACAACAACAACAACAACAACAACAACAACAACAACAACAACAACAACAATAATAATAATAATAATAATAATAATAATAATAATAATAATAATAATAATAATAATAATAATAATAATAATAATAATAATAATAATAATTAATAATAATATCCAAAACTTCGCAGCAACTACGTTGTACACGCGGAATGCAAATGTTCAAAATTTGGACAATCGATATACTATATGTGTATGTGTGTGTATGTACCTATGTGTGTGTTTGTGTATGCTTTTGTGAATGCATGCGTGTTTAGGGGTTAGAGAGAGAGAGAGAGAGAGAGAGAGAGAGAGAGAGAGAGAGAGAGAGGAGAGAGAGGAGAGAGAGAGAGAGAGGAGAGAGAGAGAGAGAAATAGGAAAGAGAGTGAGAGGAGAGAGAGAGGGAGAGAGAGAGAGAGAGAGAAAGGGAGAGAGAGAGAGAGAGAGAGAGAGAGAGAGAGAGAGAGAGAGAGAGAGAGAGAGAGGTCTAAGGAAGAAGGAAGAGAGAGAGAGAGAGAGAGAGAGAGAGAGAGAGAGAGAGAGAGAGAGAGAGAGGGGGGAGTCTAGGAGATAGGGAGGTAGGGGAGTGGGATTAGGAAGAACCAAATGTGGAGACACGAAAGCATGCAATTTATTATAATCATGCTTGGAAGGGAAGTTTTTTTTCTCTCCTCATAATACTGCATCATTTTGAAGATCAGAAAAAAAATTAATCGCAAAATGGATTTAATATATATATATATATATATATATATATATATGTAAGTATATAATATATATATTATATATATATAATATATATATATATATAATTTATATATATATATTATATTATATATATAGTATATATATTATATATACCTATATTATATTATATATATATATATTATATATATAGTATAATTTTATCTATATATAATATATATAGTTATATATATAATATATATATTCATTAATATATATATATCTATCTACTAATATATATATATGAGTTTTGTAGCTGTAATATATTATATATATATATATATATATATATATATATATATATATTATATATATATATATATATTAGATATATAGTATATAATATATGCTCCTAAGGGATGTACGGACAGAATTCCTTTGGTTCCGGCCCGGAACGGAACTTTCCGGGAACCTGAAAAGTTCCGGCCGGAAGTTCCGGCCGGAACCGGAACTTTTCGACTTCAGCTACACCTTACATAAGCTACGTTTCCAGAAGCCCGACTGCAGCCCAGGCGGGCACACATGCATCGTTTCCAGAGCCCGTTTCCGCACTTCTACGTCACGTAAACGTCACAGTCATGCGCGCCCGTGGTTATCCTCGATTTCGCGGAATTTAATAAACGGGCGGGCTCGCGGCAAGAAGAATATCTTTGTTTATAAACACATCTTTTTAAAAAACCATATGTCGGAAAATGGCTTGCCCAACATTTTTTTAATATTTTAAGTTAACTTTTATATTAAGGATATATCATATCGTATCATTTACTAAAATAGAGTACATATAAGTTAAAGAGTTATTGCTTACAATTTGCCAGCTGATTTTCCGACGGGCGCGCTCGGCCGTTTCTAGGTACTAACATTTCCTGTTCTCTGTTGGTTTAAATGTAATTTTTTTTCCACCAACGATTCGACAGCGTTTTTCCGAGTCGATTTTGCAACACGGCTGCACTCGGGCTTCTGGAAACGCCAGCCTATGTTTCTACTTAAAACTGTCTGATTAATCACTGTGCCCTCCTCAGTTCCACTATTTTCTCTAATGTCTCAATACCCACTTTCCCTCAGTGTTGGGAAGCACGCACTGTCCAACCTATTCCGAAACAAAGGAAGCCGCTCTGATCCTTCCAACTATCGCTCTATCTCACTTGTATCTATCTAAGATCTTTGAAACCTTCTCAACTCTGCACTCTTAGACCATCTGGAATCGTCATTGCTTCTTCTTCCGATCGCCAGTAAGGCTTTCGGCGTTCGAGGTCTACTGGTGACATACTCTTTCCTATTTAACCGCTTTATGGTTTTCCGCCCTTAGGAACTACGGGGAGCCTTAGGGTGGTGGCGCTTGACATTTCCAAACTTTGACCGGTGTGGCTACGGTCACTGCTCGTCCAAGCCCCTCCTTTGGGTTCTCCTTCCTTTGCTTACTTATGTCTAGTTTTCTTTTAAATCGCTCAATACTCGTGCTGTTGTTGATGGGCGACTTCTTTTTCTGTCTTCTGTCAATAAGGGTGTTCCTCAGGGTTCTGTCTTATTCCCTACTTATTCTAACTTTTCATTATATGATCTTCTCACTGCACTCTAACTCTTTCACCATATGGGCGATGACCTCGACCCTTCATCCTCAACTCATCTTCAATTCTGCTCCTCTGTTCACTTCTAGAAATTGCCTCTCGCTTAATCTTTCCGATTCTTTCCTCGCTGATCTGGATAGAATTTCCGGGTGGGGTCGTCTCACCTTGTGAAAATCCAATCTTTAAAAAAACCGTCCCTCAAACTTCTTCATCTCCTCTCTAAGAACCTTCTAACTTTCCTATCTCTTTCGACGGTTTCTCTCGTCTCTCCTGTTGACAATTAACATCCTTGGCCTAACATAACAAAAAAATGTCTTGGAAACTCACATCACAACGTTGCTAAGGCGGCCCTCAAAGAAACTGGGAGTTCTGTGTTAGCCTGCGAGACTTTTTTCACTCTTCTCATTTACTCCAGTTATACAAGGGCCTAATCCGCCCTTGTATGGAGTACCGCTCTCATATCTGGGGGGGCTCCGGGTTTTCACCGGCTTCCTGGATAGGGTCCGATCCAAGGCACAAAGACTTATAAACTGTCCGTTCCTTTGTTCACTTGACCTCTATCTTTGCGGCGCGATGTTGGTGGCTCATCTCTTTTTCTCTAGTTACCGTTACGCGGCAAAGTGCTCGAGGAGCTTTCCACTCGCGTGCAGCCTCCTTTAAGACGCCCTCCGTAGGCACAAGGGGTGCTGTATCGGCACATGAGTTTTGTGTTGATAGTTAGAACTCCAGACTAGTTCGCTGTGGTGCCTCCTTCTTCCTGCCACATCTGTTCTGTGGAAATTGTCTTCCATCTTCTGTGTTTCTACTGAATTTAATCTCCCTCATTTAACGCGCGTCTGTGCTCATCTGCGTGATTTGCGTTAGTTGATAGTTTTGTTGATTTTAACACCCCTCCTTGAATAGGGTTTGCCCGGAGGGTGGGGATGTCTGTAAAAACAAAAAGAACAAAAAAAAAAAAAAACAAAAAAAAAAAAAAAAACTGGAGTCTCTCTAGAAGTATCTTGCATCTTGTCATATCCATCTGTGAGCTCTTAGTTCGGCAAGCCAAAATTTGGATAAGCGGATCAATAATTTTATTAAGTAAAAAAAGGAATATCTATAGGTGCGTTTCCAGAAGCCCCGAGTGTAGCCCGTCGGTGAAAATCGACTCGGACTGCTTCGAATTTGAAAAAAATACATTAACCCAATCAGAGAACAGGCAAATTTTGAGTACCTGGAAACGGCCCGTGCGAGCCGGTCGGATCAGCTGGCAATTGTAAACAATATCCTATCATGGGCGTATACAGGGGGGCAGGGGGCAGGGGGGCACTTGCTCTTCGGCGAATAAAAAAAAATGAAACCTTATATTTTTGGACTACGTTTTTAAGGGTTTATTAGTGGGAAAACTGAAAAAGATACATCAATCGATAGACAATGACGTGTAATTATTAATTACAAAACGTTTAAATATATATATATTATATATTATATTTATTATATATATTATGATTATATTATATATATATATATATATATTATATATATATATATATTTATATTATTTATATATATATAAATATATATTTATATATAATCACTCAACCCTTTTGCCCACCCCCTAAAAATGAAATCTTTGCTACACCCATGACTCTCTTATTACTTATATGTATCTATTTTATGAAATATAAACGATATATCAGTGATCCTTATATAAAATTTAACTGAAAATATTAAATAAATTTTTGGGCAAGCCATTTCCAACACATCGTTTTGTAAAAAGATTTGTTTGTAAAAAAAGTATTCTTCCGCGCAGCCCGTCCGTTTATTAATTCCGAATCGATAGATTTAAACATCGGCAACTGACCTGTGACGTTACGTGACGTAGAAGTGCGCAAACGGGCTTGGAAACGATGCATGTGCGCCTGTGTGCCCGCTCGGGGCTGCAGTCGGGTTTCTGGAAACGCAACTTTATATAAAGTTCCACGGGTCTTCAAAGTTTAAAAAGCTTTTTTCAGAAGCCGGGTAACGTGTTTGAGGATTAGGGATGACGTTTAACTCCACAACATGGGAGAGCAACTTATTTTCCTACACACAACATTTCATAATTTCAAATAAAATTCCATTATTAGTAAGAAAATTATGGAATCTTATTTTAAAAATTTTTAAACATTTTTGCTTAAACAGTTAGTTAATATTTTGTTTTGTATTAGTTTCTACTTAAGTATTTCTTTAAATGAATAATAATAAAATTAATAATAATAATAATAGATAACATAATATAATAATTAATATAATAAACTAATAATAATAAAATAATAATAAATACTATAATCAAGAATAATATAATATAATAATAATAATAATAATAATACTAATAAAATAATAATAATTACCCTGTACAATTTTATTTAATCCCCAGGTCTAGATTCTAGAGGAAGGATTGGCACAAAAAAAGATCAAATATTTAAATCAACTCATTTTTTTACCGTGGTTTTTTTTATTAAAAATCATGATTTTTTTTTTATTTTTAAGACCACTTTTTTTTAAATTAATCTAGCTTTACCAAATTTCAGATAGTTATTTCATCTACATAAAAGTTAATTCAATCAATGTTGTTTTCAAGTCATTTTTTAATAAAGAATAAATAAATTAGAGTACCAGATATTAATCCAGAATATAAAAAAACTATATATAATATATATATATATATATATATATATATTATATATATATCTATAATATATATTATATATATATATATATATTTATATATATATATATAATATATATCTATATATATATATTATATATATATATATATTATATATTATTATTATTATATATTATATATATTATATATATATAGATATATATATATATATATAATATATATATATATTATATATATATAATATATGATTTCAATAACTTAATTAAACTAAATAATTATGTTCACGCAAACCTATTATTAATTAGGCAATAATTAGGATTATTAACTAATTTTATAAAATAATATTAAAAAAGCAATTTGTGTCTAAAAAATAAAAAATAAAAAATCTAAAAAATCAAAATATCCCAACCCCGTTCTAGAGTTTAAAGCTACCCGTTCGAGTGTGAAAATTTGTTTCATATTTAAAGTTTTCGAAAGTATAGAGTCGAAGATCATCATTTTATCATGATTTTTGTTCACATACAGTCGTCCTCGTAGAACGCGGTCTTATAGAAACGCGATCTTGCTATAGCGCGGTTGGCAAAAAGATAATAAAAAGAAAAATTAAAAATTACAAATTACAAAAATAAAATTAAAATTCTGTAATACATATGTTAAAAGAAAAAATTAAAATTAAAATTGCAAAAAATAAAAAAATAATACATACATATGTTAAGATAATGAAATGAAAAGAAAAAAAAAAAG
>JABUQX010066753.1:37500-42837 GCA_015478945.1 Trachelipus rathkii | reverse complement strand
TGAAAAAAGTTTTTTGTCTCTTGAATCTAGTGACAGAGGCGACTTACTTCAAGAGAAATTACTTTTTTCAGAAAATATTGATAAAGATGTTAAAATTTCTTTTCATACATTGAAAGAAAATGTATCTTTTTCTGAGATGAAAACTCAAGATGTTATGTTAGATTTGACTGAAGAAAAACCGCTTATTCCAGAGAAGACTGAAAAAGAAGTTAAATATGTAACAGAGATTAATGATAAAGCTATTGATACACATAGCATAAAAAGTGACAATGCAAAAATGAATGTTTCCTGTATTCCAACTATTAATGAAAGTGATTACAAGTTTAAAGAAAAAATCCATAATCAGGAAAACATTAAAACTAGTTTAATTGAGCCAGTTAAAAGGAAAGAGTCTTTTCTAGAATTAAGAACCAAGCATACGCAAGAGGAAGAGAACAAAGATTATATGACTCAATATGCTAGGGTTAGTGATGAATTCGCAAACATTCTAAATATAAGCACTAAATATTCTGTTCTAAACATTCGTTCTTCTTCAGTTAGTGACCTTCCCGATTTTATTGAATCTGAGAAAGAAAAGGGCGAGGTGTCAGAGATAAATGAAATATACACATGTCAGTTTAATAGATCAACTGATGTCTTATTAGGGCTACCAAAAATATGTTATCAATACTCTCGACGGCGTGATAACAGCGTTCAGCATAAAATTGCAACTGGCAAAAATATACCTGAAAGAAAAAGGAGACACAGTTTTCCTGACCTCAATAAAAAAGATAATTTTCAAGGCAGTGAATTTGCTGATATATCATACCTACCAGCAGCAATAAGTATTAAAAAAGTACAGTCAAATAAATATCATGAAGCTCCAAAATCGCCTACTAAAACAAAACATATATGCGAAGTAGAGGCTCATAGAGATTACAAAAGTAAATTAGAGAACTTTGTGTCAGAAGAATTGACACAATATCCATCAGAGATTGTTAAAAATGATGCTCATCAATTTAGTAAAGCAAGTTGGAACAAATCAGATTTACCGGAGGTATCTATAAATTACGAGAAAAATAATACTTTTTATGCTTCTCAGAGTACATTAACTGGTAATACAGAGTTTGAGGAAGAAGCACTCAACTTAATAGAATGTAATGAAACTCAAAAATTGCAGGTTGTTTGCTATAATAATGTGACAGGTTTACCGGAAATCAAAGGTTTTTGTACGCAAGAAAAAGTTCAGCCAGATTCGCGAAATGTGATTTTAAATGAAATGTCGAAAGGAGAGAAGTACAACATACAAAAGGTAGATAAACAAATTTCTTATTCCCACACAAGCATTTACGTTGGTCCACCTTGTGAGATTGCTGAGGATATATCTCATAATCAAAGAAATAGTCCCAGAGATGTAAAAGAAAAAGTCAAATGTGTTTTTGAGGACTTTGTCAATAAAACTCAATCGGATAAAATACCGCTTTACCTTTCCACGAACTCGCATGAAACGATAAATCAAAGTTTTATTATAGAAAATAAATATGTTCATACTCAAAGACCAGATGATGAATATTGGGATACCGAATCTTTTAAAAAGTTAGAATCTTTACAAGAAATAAAGCTTTACGATGTTCACTCAAAGGATCAGTTGGGAAAAGGAATACGCAGCTTGACAAATTTCAACTCTGGAAGCGAGCATTATCTTGAAAGTAGCGGTGAGATTCAGTACGTACTAGCATCAAATAAGAATTCTCATAACTATTGCGATATGGAAGAAAATCTTAATATTAGTGGTGCAGTTCATTGCTTACAAACATTAAATCAGAATTTTCATAAATATGATGATTGGAAAGAAATTCACTATGGTGAGCAAAAAATATTAGGTAGTCATTTTAGTAACATGTTTGACTATAACAATAAAGATATGCTTTCGCTGGCAATACATGAGAAAGAAGAAAGATACCAGTATGATGTTTCAGACAGCGCTCAAACATGTTTACCGGAAGCAAGACTTCAGCTTGACGAAACAATTGATCTTCCAGTCAATAATTTGACTGATAATTATTCACTAAATGGAGAAAATAAAGTTAAGCACATTCATAATGAGCAAAATAACGATGAAGAATATCTAAAGAGACTGAATATTACATATCCTCAAATAAAATTTTGTTCCATTATATCTGATGAAACCAAATTAGGCTATGAGGATCATCAGTTTATTAGAGATAATGTTTGTGATGAAGAAAATGACAAGAATACAGCCAAAGAATATACATTGAATAAGTTTTACATACATGATTCTGTACAGGATATTCATTTTAAAGATAGTCAAAATCAAATACCAGGGTTACATACACCAACACTTGCAAAGGCAGCAAATTTTACGATAAAACAAAGCGTATTGCTGAATCAATTTGAGGAGCACTTTCCTATCACAGTCGTCTTGAAAAATTCTGAAGAACTTAGTTTCCAAAATACATTAGCACTTGAAGAGACTTTAGAAATTTTTCCGATGAAACAAAGTGAAGTGCTGAATCAATTTGAAGAGTGCCTTCCTATTACAGACGCCTTAAAAAAATCTGAAGAACTTAGTTTACGAAATACATCAGCACTTGAAAAGACATCAAAATTTTTTTCTATAAAACAAAGCTCAAAACTAAACAAATTGGAAGAGTGTCTTCCTAACACAGGCATATTAAAAAATTCTGAAGAACTTAGTTTCCAAAATATTTCAGCTGTTGAAGAGACATTAGAAAATTTTTCTATGAAACGATGTGCAGTACTGAATCAGTTTGAAGAGTGCTTCTTTATCACAGATGTCTTAAAAAATTCGGAAGAACTTAGTTTCCAAAATATATCAACACTTGAAGAGACATCAGAAAAATATTCAATGAAACAAAGTGCACCACTCAATCAATTTGCAGAATGCCTTCCTATTTCGAACGTCTTAAAACAATATGAAGAATTTAATTTATCAAATGCATCAGCACTTGAAGAAACATATGAGAAATTCCCGATGAAACAAAGTGCAGTACTAAATCAATTTGAAGAGTGCCTTCCTATTACAGCCGTCTTAAAACATTCTGAAGAACTTAGTTACCATAATACATCAGCACTTGAAGAGACATCGGAAAATTTTCCGATGAAAGAAAGTGCACTTCTGAATCAATTTGAAGGATGTCTTCCTATTGCAGATGTCTTAAAAAGTTCTGAAGAACTTAATTTACAAAATGTATCAGCACTTGAAGAGAGATCAGAGAAATTTCCGATGGAGCAAAGGCCAGTGCTGAATCAATTTGAAGAGTGTCTTCTTATTACAGACGCCTTAAAAAATGCTGAAGAACTTAGTTTTCAAAGTAGATCACCACTTGAAAAGATATCAGAAACATTTCCGATAAAACAAAATGTGCTACTGAATCAATTTGAGGAGTGCCTTTCTATTACAAAAGTCTTGGAAAATTTTGAAGAACTTAGTTTAAAAAATACATCAGCACTTGAAGAGATATCAGAAAAAATACTTAAGGAGACATCAGGAAATTTTCCGGTGAAACAAAGTGCACCACTCGATCAATTTGAAGAGTACCTTCCTATTGCGGACGTCTTAAAAAATTCTGAAGAACTTGGTTTCCAAAATACATCAGCACTTGAAGAGATATCAGAAAAATTTCCGATGAAACAAAGTGCACTATTGAATCAATTTAATGAGTGCCTTCCTATTACAGGCGTCTTTAAAAATTCTGAAGAACTTAATTTCCAAAATACATTAGCACTTGAAGAGACATCAGAAATTTTTCCGATGAAACAAAGGGAACTATTTAATCAATTTGAAGAGTACCTTCCTATTACAGACTTCTTAAAAAATTCTGAAGAACTTAATCTTCAAAATGCATCAGCACTTGAAGAGAGATCAGAGAATTTTCCGATGAAGCATAGGGCAGTACTAAATCAATTTGAAGAGTGCCTTCCTATTACAGAGGTCTTAAAAAATGTTGAAGAACACAGTTTCCAAAATAGATCAGCACTTGAAAAGACATTAGAAACATTTCCGATAAAACAAAGTGCACCACTGAATCAATTTGAAGAGTGTCTTCCTATTACAGACGTCTTAAAAAAATCTGAAGAACTTAATTTAAAAGATTTATTACTTGAAGAGACATCAGAAAAATTTCCGATGAAACAAAGACCACTACTTAATCAATTTGAAGAGTGCCTTCCTATTGCAGGCGTCTTAAAAAATTCTGAAGAACTTAGTATCCAAAATATATCAAAACTTGAAAAGACGCCAGAAAAACTTCCGATGAAACAAAGTGCACCACTGAATCAATTTGAAGATTGCCTTTCCATTGAAGACGCCTTAAAAAATTCCGAACGACTTAATTTACAAAATACATTAGCACTTGAAAAGGCATCAGAAATTATTCCTATGAAACAAAGAGCACTACCTAATCAATTTAAACTATGCCTTCCAATTACAAACGTTTTAAAAAATTCTGAAGGACTTAATTTACAAAATACATCAGTTCTTGAAGAAACATCAGAAAAATTTCGGTTGAAACAAATTTCACTACTGAATCAATTAAAAAATTCTGAAGAGCTAAGTTTAAAAAATTTATCAGTACTTGAAGAGACACCAGAAATTTTATTGATGAAACCAAGTGCACCACTGAATCAATTTGAAGAGTGCATTCCTATTACAGCCGTCTTAAAACACTCTGAAGAACTTAGTTTCCAAAATACATCAGCACTTGAGGATACATCAGAAAATTTTCCGATGAAACAAAGTGCACTAGTGAATGAATTTGAAGAATGCCTACCTATTATAGGCGTCTTAAAAAATTCTGAAGAATTTAGTTTCCAAAATACATCAGCACTTGAAAAAACATCAGAAATTTTTCCGATGAAGCAAAGGGCACTACTTAATCAATTTGAAGAGTGCTTTAATATTACAGGCGTTTTTAAAAATTCTGAAGAACTTATTTTTCAAAAAACATCAGCACTATGTGAATTTCATAAATAACCGCTATGTAGACAGACACAGGGACAATTTTTGTGTTTTGCTTTGAAAGCATTTAATTTCCTATTTGCTTCTGTATAGAAAGCTAGGAAAAATAATATTATTTCCGTCAAATTTTTGCTTTTGTTACCTCACATCACTGTTTTACAAATTAGATCTATTTGCATTTCAGAGAAAATTAATTATTTTAAAATACCACGATTATTTTTAATTTCCTTGAACGTTCTGGCAACTTAGATGGCGAAATAAATACAGAGAACGTACACTCAAGACAATTAAGTTAGTTAATAAGTTCATTAGTCGTTCTAGTAGCTTGTTAGTGGAGATATGTTGATAGGTGCATC
>JABUQX010066753.1:32500-35000 GCA_015478945.1 Trachelipus rathkii | reverse complement strand
TATATATATATTATCATAATATATATAATATATATAATATATATATATATATTAATATTATAATTAATATATATAATAATATATATATATATATATATATATATATATAAAGAGGACAGTATCCATCTAGACTGTCCCAGTCAACCATAAAAATTAAGAATTAGGAATAAGTTTTAATAATAGTTAATGTAATCAGACGAATACGTAATTATAATTAAGAAGCCGCATGAGCCTACCTAAACTGTCCCAGTCCAAACCAGCAAAAATAATAATTAAGAATAATAATCTCAAAAGCCGCATTGGCCCCTCTAGAATGTCCCAGTTCAACCATTATAATTAATAAATAAGAAATAATAAATTCAGAAAGTCGCATGGGCCTATCTAGACTGTCCCAGTCAACCCATAATAATTAATAATTAAGAATAATAATTAATAAGCTGCATGAACCCCTCTAGAATGTCCCAGTTAACCCATAATATATAAGAACAATACTTAAGAAGCCGCATGGTCCTATTTAGAGTTTAGACTGTCCCAGTCAACCAATAAAAATTAATAATTAAGAAGCCGCATTAGCCACTCTAGAATGTCCCAGTCAACAAATAATAAACAAGAATAATACTTAAGAAGACGTATAGGCCTATCTAGACTGCCCCAGTCAACCAATAATAATTAATAATTAAAAATAATAATTAAGAAGCCGCATTGACCCCTCTAGAATGTCCCAGTCAACTCATAATAAATAAGAATAATAGGCTACTTAAGAAGCAGCATGGTCCTTTTTAGATTGTCCCAGTCAACCAATAAAAATTAATAATTAAGAAGACGCATTGGCCCCTCTAGAATGTCCCAGTCAACCCATAATTAAATGAGGAATAATACTTAAGAAGCAGGCGCATGGGCCTATCTAACTGCTCCCATCACAATAATTAATTAATAATTAAAAATAATAATTAAAAAATTAAGAAGCCACATTGATCCCTCTAGAATGTCCCAGTCAACTCAAAATAAATAAGAATAATACTTAAGAAGCCACATGGTCCTTGTTAGACTTTCACAGTCAACCAATAAAAATAAATAATGAGAAGCCACATTGTGCCCCTCTAAGAATGTCCCAGTAAACCATAAAAATTAGAACATTTAAGAATAAATTTTAATCAATAATTATGCCAATTTAATGAATAGTAATTTATATTAAGAAGTCACAAGGGCCACCTAGACTGTCCAGCTCAACCAATAAAAATTAATAAATAAGATTAATAATTCAGAGCCCGCATGGGGGTCCTATCTAGGACTGTCCAGTTAAAACACATAATTAATAATTAAGAAAAAATTACTCTTAATTATTAATTATTATGGGTTGACTGGGACAGTCTAGATAGGCCCATGTGGCTTCTGAATTATTATTCTTATTAATTATTATGGATTGACTGGGACATTCTAGAGGGGCCAATGCTACTTTAATATTATCTTAATTATTCATTATATGTTGGTTGACTAGGTACAGTGTAGGTAGCCTATTGTTATTTATTATGAGTTGACTGGGAAAGTCTAGATAAGCCGATGCGGCTTCCTAACTACTATTTTTAATTATTATTTATTATTGGTTTACTGCGACAGTCTAGATAGGCCCATACGGCTTCTTAAGTATTATTCTTATTTATTATTTATTATGGGTTGACTGGGACATTCTAGAGTGGCCAATTGCGGCTCTTAATATTATTTTTATTGGTTTGATTGACCAGTCTAAAAAGGACCCATCGGCTTCCTTGATTATTTTTAGTGTATTATGGGTTGACTGGGGACAGTTTAAAAATGACCATTATTATTCTGAAAATAATTAAGAAAGCCGCATTGAACCTTCTAGAATGTCCCAGTCAAACCATAATAAATAAGAATAATACAAGAGGCCGTATGGTCCTTTTTATTCCGAACGTCAACCAATAAAATAATAATTAAGAAGCCACATTGACCCCTCTAGACATGTCCCAGTCAACCCATAATAATAGTTAATAAAATAATACTAAGAAGCAGCATAATCCTATCTAGAATATCCCAGTCAACAATAATAATAATATATATAATTAACTAACTACAAAATTAATAATTAAGGAAACCGCATTAATTGACGACGTCTAGAATGTCCAGTCAACTCCTAATAAAATCAAAGATAATACTGAGAAGCCGCCATGGTCCTTTTAGACGTGTCAAACCAGTCAAACCCAAAAAAAGTAATTAATTAAGAAGCCGAATTGGCCCCTCTAGGATGTCCAGTCAACTCAAATAAATATCAATAATAAATTACGTAATAATACTTAAAAGAAGCCGCATGGGCCCCTTCTTAGACTGTCCCAGTCAACCAATAATATTAAAATTAAAAAATTAATAATTTAAGAAGCCGCATTTTCATCCTTCTAGAATGTCCCAGTCAACTCATAATAAATAAGAATAATTCTTGAGAAGCCTCATGGTCATTTTTAGACTGTCCCAGTCAACCAAATAA
>JABUQX010066753.1:25000-27500 GCA_015478945.1 Trachelipus rathkii | reverse complement strand
GGTTATAAAACTGTAAGAACATTGCCAATAGATCAGTTGAATGTAAAAAGAATGAAACAAAATAAATATTGACGCAAAAGAAGGAGGCATTTGTTAGTAGTGCAGCAGAAGTACGTAGGTGTGCCAAAGTAAGAAGTAGCAGTTTTAATATGAATGTAGGATGAAGGATGATGCAAGAAGTTGAAAGAAAAGAGCTTGGTTGAATGTGCTAGAGCAATGAAGAGGTCTCGAAAGAAAGGTATATAGAAATATATAAGAATTTGAGAAGGGGAAGAGAATCTTTTACGTATGGATAAAAAGAGGTAAATGAACATTTTGGAAGGAGGATGAATGGAGACTTAAAGGGAAAAGGAAGATGTTCTAGAAGGAAGTGATGAAAGAGAGTAAAGGAATTCTTCAGAGAATAATGAATATGGATGGTCATTTCGTGAATATTGAAATGAACGGGAGAGGAGCGTGGAGGGAGCACCTCGAAATCTACACAACATTGGCAGTAATGAAGAGATTATAGTGAATGTGTGGGTTTGATGGTGTAATAAGAAGTAGGTGTTTTGGGATGAAGTAATTAATAGTGAGGAGGTAATAGGTATAGTGAGAAAATTGAAAAATGGTAAATCATCAGGTAAAGATGGAATTCTGGTGAAATGATCAAGATTGGAGGCGAGATTGTGATTGACTAGATACAAAAGTTGTGTAACATAGCATTGATGAAGGGTATAATTCCAAAGGATGGTAAGGTAATGGTGATAAGAGAAACACTAAAAATTCTAAAGAAATTAGTTTATTTAAAGTTGCAGGAAAGGTAAATGCATTTATTTTGGTTGAAAGAGTGTGTTGAATGACTGAGGGACTGATTATTGAATGGCTAATTGCATTTAGAAGTGCTAAGGGATGTGTAGGTAAAATTTTTACGTTGAAGCAAATGGGTGAGAAAATCTATTTAGGTTCTATGAACTTGCAATACGCGTATGACAGGATTAATAAGGATGCTCTGCGGCTGATAGTGATATATGATGTTGGTTGCAAGTTTCTGAATGGAATCAAAGCTATGGATGTTTGTCGATAGTAAGGCATGTGTAAGAATAAATGAAGTGCAGAATCAATGGTTTAATATTAATAGCGGAGTGAGCAGGGATGTGTTATCACCATGCTTATTTAACTTGTATATGGATGGGTTGTTGACAGAAATAAAGGTAAAAGTAGCAGGAAAATGTGTTAAAATAACGGAGAATGGAAGAGTGTGTAGGGTGGCCTGCTTATTACACACTAATGATTTAGTTTTGCATGGCAAATCTAAAAAAAAGTTTGAGAGAATTTGTAGAGGGCTTTGGCTGGGTGTGTAAAAGGAGTGGTTAGAAAATAAATGTAGATAAGAATAAGTTGATGATGGTGGGTGAAAAGAATTTGCATTGTGAAATTATGTTGGATGGTGGCTATTGGGACAAGTATCTGAGTATATATATTTAGGCTTTATTTTGGATGAAAAGGGACCGGATGATGTAGAGTGTAGTAGGAATTGTGGGTAGTGGGTAGTGGGTAGTGGGTAGTGGGTAGTGGGTGGATGTTGCAATTGAATTTTTAGTGAATGCAAAGGGACTAAATTTTGAGTGCTCTAGGTCTAGGGTTTAGCATGAGAGGTGTGCTAGGTGTAAAAAGAATTGATAAAATGAGAAATGAAGGCAGAGAGATAATGTATCAATAGCAATTTTTAGAGCTGCTAAAACACTCACAGTGTGGTGGTGGCCTTGTTTGACCCTTGACAAGAGTGTGGGCGGGGAGGTCTTTCAAAGGTCATCGCCATAAGTATTTGACATGCCTTACTTTGGGAAGTAAGTATTCCTTTAGAGTTAAATGGTGGATTACCTTTTATCTCATCGTGGTCAGGTGGTCAATCACTTTCTATACCAACAACGAAGGCTCGGGTCCGAGACCCAGCAGGAGAGAGTAAAAGGTTTCTTTATACATTCGAACTGTGAGTGTGTTTGCAGTTCTAAAAGTTGTTATTGATACATTATCTCTATGAATGGTGGTCCTGTTTGACCCTTGACTCGAGTGTGAGCGGAGAGGTCTGCCAAAAGTCATCGTCATAAGTATTTGACATGACTTACTTTGGAAAGTAAGTATTCTCTCAGAGATTAATGGTGGATTTCCGTTTAGCTCATCGTGGTCAAGTTGTCAAACATTTGATAGACCAACAGCGAGGGCTCAAGTTCGAAACCCAACAGGAGAGAGTAAAAGGTTTATAATATATATATATATATATATATATATATATATTATATATATATATAATTATATATTATATATATATATATATATATATATATATATATATATATATATATATATATATTGGGAGTTGTTAATTACATGCACGATATCATATAAAGGGCTGATAGATTAAGCGTTAAATGAATATTACATTGATAAACTTTTTGATTGACTAAAATTGTTTTAATTTGATTGGCTTTGATTTTGAATTGGACTTGTCGTGCGATTC
>JABUQX010066753.1:17500-20000 GCA_015478945.1 Trachelipus rathkii | reverse complement strand
TATATATATAAATATATGTTTACATAATATATTATATAATATATATATATATATATATAATTATATATATAATATATATTAATATATATATTTATATAGTATATATATATTTATTTATTTATTTATTTATTGTATATATTGGATAAAACTATATATTTATAGTTTTATGTACTATAAGATTGTAAGAGTTTTGCCATAAAAAATGATATTTTTCATTTTTTATGTTACCGGAACGCGGGCCGAGGACCCACTCTTACATGCGTTCCACCAACCTCTTTCCCCATTCTCCACCCTTTTGAAAGAGGCTTACTATTGACTGACTATTGAGCATTGATTAATATATCAAGAGTGAAAAGAAAGTTAGTAGTCGAATTCTATTATGCGTAGATAGTATTTTAAAAATAATAACATTTCGGCTCTCTCAGCAGACAGTCTGCTTCGTTTTTCGTCAAATATTTGACCAGCTCCACTAAAAAGTCGTTCGCCGGCAACACTTGATGGTGGACAAGCTAAGTAAGATTTAGCTAACTCAGAGAGTTCAGGATATGTGTCCTTTTGCATTTTCCACCATTGAAATTGATCAGCATCAGTGGCAATGCGTTTTTCTTTGAGGTACAAGTCTATATTGTGTAATATCGACGAAGATGGTTTCTCTTCTTCTTCGTCACTGTTAGACGATAAAGTTGAATGCATCACCTGGTTCAAAGTTTGGCTTGTAGAGGGTTTCGAAATGGCATCTTGTTTCTTCTGTGTTATTTGTTTTTTTCTTTTTTGCAGGCGATTTTTTATGAATCTCTTCACATAATCGTCCAACGGTGATTTTAACTTTCTCTGAAATAAATTGAGAGCGGAAACATTTTGTCTTGTATCTGGGGTCTATAAACGTGGCTACCGTATATAAATCATTATTCTTTAGACACTGGAACCCTTGATTAATTTGTGCCAATATAGTCTCTTTCATCACCTTAATTTGTTTATAATTTTCAACTGATAAAGTCAATAACGTTTTTAAAGTAGTTACAAGGGAATGACATCTGATAATGAAGACGTATTTTTGCTGATTATTTTGGTAATATCTCCAAAAGGCTGAAGAAGAGATATACATTCAGTAAGAATCTCATTTTCTTGGGGTGTTAAAGGCTTGATTTTATCAGTGGAACTTGCGTACAAGCATAAAGGTTCAATAAGTTCTTTCATCCTTATCATCATGTTGAGAGTGATGTTCCATCGGGTAGGTATATCGTGTATGATGGAAAGCTGAGGAGAATTTATTTTGGTCTGTGCTTTTTTCAGCTCCTCTTGCGCCATGGTTGAATGATTAAAGTGTGTCGCAATTGATCTACATTTGGAGATGAGTTCCATAACCGAGTTATGAGATTCTAATCCGTTTTTAATAGTAAGATGGAGTTGATGACTGGTAAAATTATTATTATTCACACCAGAAAGGAAAAGGGCTTTCTTTATATTTGTACCAGCATCTCTCATTACAGAGTGAACATCAACGACAGACAGATTCCATTTCTGAAACATAAGATCAAAAACTCCCCTGATATATTCACCTGTGTGCCGCTCCGTTAGTGGATCTGCACATAACACGAAATTTTGTCTTTTGAATTTATCAACAGCATGACTAGTGAGCGATAGCAATGAAACTCCTTACTTATTATCAGACCATGCATCAGTAGTAAAAGAAACCTTGGTAGATTGCTTGATATTACTAATTAAATCTGATTTGTTTTTAACACATTTATATATATTCTCACAAATAGGGTCTCTGTAATATTTTCTTTTGCAAAGTGGGTATAATGGAACTGCTTCCTTCATAATTCGTACAAAGCCTATGTCTTCCACATGAGAAAAGGGAAGATCGTCCATTACCAACATTTCTGCTATTCTCTTGTCAATGATGTTTGTCCTTTTATCATTACGATCCCATAATGTTTTCTTCTCAATACACGTCTTGATAGTAATCTGTTTCATTTTTAAAGCAGGTGTTGGAGATGCTTTCCTTTTTCTACTCTCTCTTTTCCTCTTCTTGCTCAATCAAAATTTTAAACTCTTCAGGATGCTTGCTTTGCAAATGGTTTCTCAAATCAGATGTTGTTCTCCCTTTTATAGAATAATTAGAGTTGCAAAGTTTACACTTTGCAGTATCATTACAGATTTTTTTAAAGAAACTCCAAACTTTACTAGCGTTAGACGCCATTACATAACAGCTATAGGAAAGTATCCTTGCGCAAAATTATGAAATATATCGGTAAGAGTCAAGCGCTCATAAACCCTCACTCGGACAACGTTCAAAACATACTGAATGATACTGAGTCATAACTGACTTCTGATTTTTCGTGCGTCGCGTAAGTCGTTATATGTGGTTGACTGAGTCATTATTATGTAATATACTAGGTAATATACTATAATATAATCTATTAATGTTATGTTATATGTATCATATTTATATATTATATAAAATATTCGAGAAATATTCGCAGTGGCAACGCGA
>JABUQX010066753.1:0-10000 GCA_015478945.1 Trachelipus rathkii | reverse complement strand
TGGAAAATTGCGGATTTTTTCGCCCTGTTGACCGAAAAAATAGACCTTTTGTTCACTCGCTTCTTGGAGAACATGGTTTCCACTCGGGGGAGGTCTATCTCGAGGGACGTAACCAGCCGCGCTAAATATATTTTCCGATGAGAGCTGACTCCGTAGATAACCTTTTCCCCGAGTTACAATGTTGGCCCCTTCCAGACAAGCGAGGCAGAGAGGACCGTCCGCCAGGCGGACGATTGTCAATTGACCGCCTCTCGAACGCAGGAAACCACCAACACATAAGTTTTGAAAGGGAAGAGTAAGTGAAGAAATCAGGTTTGACGCAGGAAATCATTTGGTAAAGCCTATATAGAATTCCCGGGACGATGATGCACTTACGGGGAAATACGAAACCAATTTGCTTTAGATGCAATGTTCCACTTCACGAAGTGTCTTTGCAGAGATTGCATGCAAATTATATATATATATATATATATATATATATATATAATATATATATGTAATAAATATAATATATATATATTATAATATATATATACTAATTATAAATATACCTTAATATTTATATATATATATATATACTAGTACTATAATATATTATAGAATATATATATATATATATATACTATACATAGTATAATATATATATATATAATATATATATATATATAGTATATATATATATATATATATATATATAATATATACTATATAATATATATATATATATATTCATACTGTATAAAAAAGAATTTTATATTTTATCACATTACTTTGAGGAAAATAAACAATTGCAATAAACCGCACATGTTTTTCTTCCTTTTGAGTAGTTTCATGATAGTGGAAAATGTCCCAAAAATGGGACGGTCGTTTTGGGGTTGCAAGCCCTTGGAGAATTTCAATAAAAACCGTGCAGTCATCTAAGGCCTATAGAAGATAAGAACAAGTGTCATATCATTAAAAAAAGTAGCAGCCGAATTATGGCCGTTAATGGGTTAAAGAAGAATTTAAAGAATTTAAAGAAGAATTTAAAGAATTAAAGAAGAATTTTTAAAGAATTTAAAGAAGAATTTTAAAAAAGAATTTAAAAATTTAAACAAGAATTTAAAAGAAGTTAAAGAATTTAAAGAATTTAAAAGAAGAATTTAAAGAATTTAAAGAAGATTTTAAAGAATTTAAAGAAGAATTTAAAGAAGAATAAAAAAATTTAAAGAAGATTTTAAAGAAGTTAAAGTATTCCTTAAAGAAGTGAATTATTGATTTAAAAATATAATTGAAGATTTGGAAGAAAATTTAAAAAATATAAGAGAATTATAAAGAAATAAAAGAAAATTTAAAAGAATTTAAAGAAGAATTTAAAGAATTAAAAAAGAATTTAGAATTTAAAGAAGAATTAAAGAAGAATTTAAAGAAGAATTTAAAGAATTATAAACGAAGAATTTAAGAAGATTTAAAGAAGAATTTAAAGAGAATTTTAAAGAATATTTTAAAGATTAGAAGAAAAATTTAAAGAGCAATTAAGAATTGAAAGAAGGAATTTAAAGGAATTTAAAGAAGAATTGTACAAGATATAAAGAACGAATTTAAATAATTTTTATTGACGTACAATTTAAATACAGATCACGTGATAAGCTCCGACGAAGTAAAGACAATACTCCACACTTTACAGTAATATATAAATTAAACTACCCTTTAAAGAATAAAGAAGAATTCCAAGAATTTAAAGAAGCATTTTAAAGGAATGTTAAAGAAGAATTTCAAAGCAAGATATACACTATTTCCCTATTGGCAAAAAAGCATACCTCTTTTTCCTCAAGCAACACATATCATCCATAACACAACCACAACGACCAATTTCTCACATACAAGCAGAACAGAATCATCTATCACAAAGAATTAGAACTTTCCTAAAGTCATAATTTAACAGGCAACAAGAGACAACGCATTACTCAAAAGCATAGCAATTACATCAGACCAAACTTTGATACATAACAGAAGAGAATACTCATAAACTGCAATTCCACACGACACGAATGAACCATGTCTACAGAATGTTAAAAAGAATTAAAAACGCTACATATTCTAAAGCAACGGAACCGATTCTCAAGCGAAGACAACTATCATCACGCAAAGATATCTCTATACAGAAATTAACCTTACGCATAATAAACATCTAAAACACTCCAACGTAGAATTACATTAAAGAATTTCACAGAAGAATTAATGAATTTAAAAGATATTTAAAAAAATTTAACCTAAAATTTTGAGAAGAAGAATTTAAAGAATTTAAGAAAATTAAAGAATTTAAAGAAGAATTTAAAGAATTAAAGAAGAATTTAAAGAATAAAGAAAAATTATTAAGAATATTTAAGTAAAATTTATCAAAGAAATTTAAAGAAGAATTTAAAGAATTTTCAAAAAGAATTAAACAGGTTGCCGAAGAAATCAAATCCGTTTAACACACTATTAAACAGAATTATATTATATTATATTTTAAAGAATTCTAAAAGAAGAATTTAAAGAACTTTAAAGAAGAATTTAAAAATTTAAAAAATTAAAGAAGATTTAACAACCCCATCTATAAGGAAATTAAAGAAGAATCTTAAGAAGTTATTACACAGAAGAACTCTTCACAAGAAATGTACCAAGACAGAATTTAAAGGAATATAGAAGATGTTAAAAAGAACTTATGATAAGAATTTAAAGGAATTTAAAGCCTGATCTCGACCCTTCCAACACGCGTGTAAAGAATTTAAAAGAAATTTAAAGGAATTTAAAGAAATTGAAAAAGAATTTAAGAAGAATTAAGAATTTTAAGAGGACATTTAAAGATATTTAAAGAACGAACTTTAACCAACGCGCATCAATTTAGAGACTGAATTTTCCAAAAATTTAAAGAAGAATTTCAAAGAACGAATTTAAAGACATCTAACGTAATCATTAACCAGTAAACGAACACTTAAAGAGAACTCCTTAATAGAAGCGCAATTTAAAGTCCCAAACTGTTCAAAGCAACGAATTCTTCTAAAGGAATCTACTAAGACAGCGACATTAATAGAAATTAAGAAGATCTTCATAACGCAACTCGGCCACTACAAGAAGAATCTTAAAGGCATCAAATTCTAAAGAAATTGCTCTTAAATGTAAGAATTCTTAAAGAAGTTTAAAAGAAGAATTTATAGAATTAAAGAAGGATTTAAAGAATTTAAAGAAAATTTAAAGAATTTAAAGAAGAATTTAAAGAATTAAAGAAGAATTTAAAGAATTTAAAGAGAAATTTAAAGAATTTAAAGAAGAATTTAAAGAGTTTATGCAATCCTAGAGTAGAAGAATTCATTAAGGAAACACTATAGTGAAGAATTTAAAGAATTAAAGAAGAATTAAAGAAGTTAAAGAAGAATTTAAACAATATACACCCTCAGAACAAAGGACCTTAAAGAAATATAAAGAAGGATTTAAAGAATATAAAAGCTTAAATAAAGAATTTAAGTGAACGACTCAAAAATTTTAAAGAAGCATATAAAGAATAATTTAAAGAATTTTAAGGAGAATTTAAAGAATTTAAAGAAGAATTTAAAGAATTTAAAGATTGTAAAAGAGAATTAAAAGATTTAAAAAGATATTTAAAGAATTAAAAGAAGAACTTAAAGAATATTTAAAGAAGATTTACTGAAAACAAAAAAAAAGTTTATGAATTAAATAAAATGAATACACACAAGAAGCAATTTTAAAGAATTTAAAAGATGGCAATTTAAAGAATTTAAAGAAGAATTTAAAGAATTTAAAGAAGAATTTAAAGAATTTAAAGAAGAATTTAAAGAATTTAAAGAATTTTAAGAATAATTTAAAAGAATTTAAAGAATAATTTAAGTAATATAAAGATACATTAAAAAGAAATCTAAAAGTAAGAATTTAAAGAATATACAAGAATAAAGGATTTAAAGAAAAATTTAAAGAATTTAAAGAGAATACACCCAGAATTTAAGAGTAAACAACTAAGAGAAGGATTTCAAAGAATTTAAAAGCAGAATTTAAAGAATTGAAAAAGCGAAGAATTTAACAGAATTTAAAGACATTGTTCTAAAGAATCTAAAGAAGCAATTTAAAGAATTAAAGAAGAATTTAAAGAAATAAAGAAAATTTAAAGAATTTAAAAAGAATTTTAAAGAATTTTAAAGAAGAATTTAAAGCATTTTTCCGAAGGAATTGTAAAGAATTTAAAGAATAATTCACAGAACTAAAGATACATTAAAGAAATAATTAAAAGAAGAATTTAAAAAGAATTTAAAGAATTTAAAGAAGAATTTAAAGAATTTAAAGAAGAATTTAAAGAATTTAAAGAAGAATTTTAAAGAATATAAAGAAGAATGGAAGTATTTAAAGAAAGAAGTTAAAGAATTTAAAGGAAGGAATTTAAAGAATTTAAAGAATTTAAAGAAGAATTTAAAGAATTATAAGAAGAATTTAAAGAATTTAAAGAAGAATTTAAAGAATTTAAAAGAGAATCAATTTAAAGGAATTAGAAGAACATGAGCCAATACCAAGAAAATTAGACATTTAAACTACAGAATTTAAAGAATTTAGAGAAGAATTAAATTTACAGAAGAATCAGTTGAATCTTTGAAGAAGATTTAAAGAAATTTAAAGAAGAATTTAAAGAATTTAAAGAAGAATTTAAAGAATTTAAAGAATAATTTAAAGAATTTAAAGAAGAATTTAAAGAATTTAAAGAGATTATTAAAGAAATTCTTAAAGAAGAATTAAAAGAAGAAACACAAGAATTTAAAGAAGAATTTTAAAAATCTAAAGAAGAATATTAGAACTGCACAAGAGACTTAGAAAGAAAAGGAACATAAGAATTTCTAAAGAAATTGTTAAGGATTCGGAAGAGTATTTGTTAGAGTAGAAGAGCTTTTTTAGAATTATAGTTGACTTTATAGGGATACAGCAAAAACAGAATTGAGTGAATTGAAAGAAGATTTTAAAGAATTAAAGCGACATATTTAAATATATTTAAAGATGGTTCCAAATATTCATCTTAAAGAAGATTTTAAAAAAATAAAGAAGAACTTAGAGCATTAAAAAGATAATTGAAAGATTTTTGGTGCTGTCAATTAAGAATTTAAAGAAAATTTAAGAAATTTAAACAAGTTATTTGCAAGGAGGTTAAAGACATATCCAAAGAAGAATTTAAAGCTAATTGGTAAAGTCCAGAGAATGATAGTCTAAAAGAATTTAAAGAAGTAGAAAAAAAAGATTAAAGAAAGAATTTTTAAAGAATTTTAAAAAGAATTCTAAAGAAAAATGTTTACAAGACGGAATTCTAACCAGTAAGAATCTTAAAAGGAATTTCACAGCGAAAGAATTTACAAGTCGCAGTTATAAAACGGAGATTTAATAGAATTTACAAAGAAGAACCGCTTAAAGAATGTAAAGAAGAATTTAAAGAATTTTAAAGAGAGAATTCTAAAGAATTTAAAGAAGAGTTTAAAGAATTTAAAGAATTTAAAGAGAATTTAAATAGTTTACAAATTTAAAGAAAGCTGTTGAAGAAGAAGAAGTTTAAGAATTTGAAGAAGTTGGGAACATATTGAATTACAATTTATAGAATTTTAAGGGCAGATTTCAAAGAATTTAAAGAGTAATTTAAAGAATTTAAAGAAGAATTTAAAGAATTTAAAGAAGAATTAAAAGAATTTAAAGAATTTAAAAAAGAATTTAAAGAATTTAAAGAAGAATTTAAAGAATTTAAAGAAGAATTTAAAGAATTTAAATTAAGATTTTTAAAGAATTTAAAGAAGAATTAAAGAATTTAGAGAAAAATTAAAGAATTTAAAAAGAATTTAAATCATAATTGAAAGAATTTTTAAAGAAGAATTTAAAGAATTTAAAGAAGATTTCCGGACAATTTAAAGACTTTAAAGAAGAATTTTTAAAGAATTTAAGAAGGATTTAAATAATTTAAAAGAAGAATTTTAATAATTCTAAAGAACAATTTAAGATAATTTCAAGAACCTATTAAAGAATTTAAAGAAGAATTAAAGAATTTAAAGAAGAATGTAAAGAATTATAAAGGAATTTAAAGAATTTAAAGAAAGAATTTAAGACATTGTAAGAAGACGTTCATATTAAAGAATTTTTTAATAATAAAAGAAGAATTTAATAAATTTAAAAAAGAATTTTAAAGAAGAATTTTAAGAAGAATTTTAAGAATTTAAAAAGAATCAAGAATTTAAAGAAGAATTTAAAGAATTTAAAGAATTTAAAGAATTTAAAGAATTTAAAGAATTTAAAGAAGAATTTAAAGAATTTAAAGAAGAATTTAAAGAATTTAAAGAAGAATTTAAAGAATTTAAAGAAGAATTTAAAGAATTTAAAAAAGAATTTAAAGAAGAATTTAAAGAATTAAAAGAAAAAGAAGAAAATTGTATTAACAAGAATTTAAAAAAGAATTTAAAGAAGAATTTAAAGAATTTAAAGAAGAATTTAAAGAATTTAAAGAAGAATTTAAAGAATTTAAAGAAGAATTTAAAGAATTTAAAGAAGAATTTAAAGAATTTAAAAAAATTAAAGAATTTAAAAAAGAAATTTTAAAGAATTGATTTTAATTTTAAGTATTTAAAGAAGAATTTAAAGGGATTGAAAGAAACATTTCAGCTTTCCATCTGATCAATTTAAAAGAATTAAAAGAATTAATTGATTTAAATATTTTAAGAATTTAAAGATGAATTTAAAGAATTTTAAAGAAGAATTTAAAGAATTAGAAGAAAAGAGAATTTAAAGAATTTAAAGAAAAATATAAAGATTTTTAAAGGAAGAATTTACAAGAAGTTTTAAAGAAGAATTTAAAGAATTTAAAGAAGAATTTAAAGAATTTAAAGAATTTAAAGAATTAAAAGAAGAATTTAAAGAATTTAAAGAAGAATTTAAAGAATTTAAAGAATTTAAAGAAGAATTTAAAGAATTTAAAGAAGAATTTAAAGAATTTAAAGAAGAATTTAAAGAATTTAAAGAAGAATTTAAAGAATTTAAAGAAAAATTTAAAAGAAAATTTAAAGAAGAATTTAAAGAATTTTAAAGGTAAGAATTTTCAAGAATTATAAGAAGAATTTAAACAATTAAAGAGGATTTAGTGAATTTAAAGAGAATTGATAAAGAAATCAGACAAACTTTCTTTGTAGATGGTGAATTTTCAAAGAGAATTTAAATACATTTTAAAGTAACGACACTTACGAATTTAAAAGAAGAATTTAAATAAAATCTTGGAAAATACATTCAACTAAAGAAGAATTAAAGAAGAATTTAAAAAATTTAAAGAAGAATTTAAAGAATTTAAAAAAGAATTTAGAGAATTTAAAGAAGCTTTAAGAATTAAAGAACAATTTAAACGAATATAAAGAAGAATTTAAAAATTTAAAGAAAGATATTTATTATTATGGAATTAAAAAGAAGAATTTAAAGAATTTAAAGAATTAAAGAAGATTACAGAAGAATTTAAAGAATTTAAAAGAAGAATTTAAAGAATTAAGAAGAATTTAAAAGAATTTAAAGAAGATTTTAAAAGGAATTTAAAGAGAATTTAAAGAATTTAAAGAGGAATTTAAACTACTTAAAGAATCAAAGGAAGAATTTAAAGAATTAAAGAAAAATTTAAAGAATTTAAAAGAAAGAATGGAAAGAATATAAAGAAGAATTTTAAAAGAATTTAAAGAAGAATTAAAGAATTTAAAGATGCAATAAAAATTGAATTTTAAGAAGAATTTAAAGTATTTAAAAAAGAAGTTAAAAGAATTTAAAGGAATTTTAAGGAATTTAAAGAAGAATTTAAGAATTTAAAGAAGGAATTTAAAGAATATAAAGAAGAATTAAAAGAATTTAAGGAATTTAAAGATTTAAAGAAAGAATTTAAAGAATTAAGAGAATTTAAACGAAGAGATTTCAAAGAAGTTTACAAGAAGAATTTACAAGCGCGTAGCATCTGTAAAGCGAAGTTCCTAAATAAACGAAGACTAATTTACCAAAGAATCTACAAGAAGAATGCTCAAAGCGCAATATTAAAAGTAAAGATCATTCCAATCAGAATTTAAAGGAACGAATGCTTAATAAGAACTTTAAAAGAAGAATTTAACAAAGAAAACAAGGAACTATACAAACGTGACTGAATTTACCTAATCAGAAATTTAAAGATCATTAAAGCAAGAATGTAAAGAAGAATTTAAAGAATTTAAGAAGAATTTAAACGAATTTAAACGATCGAACGACATATTAAAATAAGTGTAATTCGTTAAAGAAGATTTAAAGATATAACTATAAACGAAGAATTTAAAGACTTACCTTTAAGAAGATTAGTAATGAAGCAGAGAATTTAAAATTTAACAAGCAAGAATTTAAAATGAATATCTAGCTAGACAAGAATTAGCCAGTAACACTAATATTAAGAACTCGAAGATATGTAAAGAAGAATTTTACAAAAGAATACTTATTACATACGCATCCAAGAATTTTAAAGAATTTTAACAAAGAAGCGCTAACTTCTTAATAGAAGAATCTTAAAACTAATTCTCAAAGAAAGCATAATCTCTAAACGGCACTCAACACTGTTGAAAGCACTGAACGATTACTACCACGATCATATTACACAAGAACAGAATAGTTAAAAGAATCATATCTACAACGAAAAAGAATGGCTAAAAGAATTACCTGAAATAGAGCTAAGAGTAATTTAATACGCAAAAGAATTTAAAGAGAATTTAAACGAATTTAAAGCAACGCCACATTGAAAGAATTTAAAAGAAGTTTAAGAAGAATTTAAAAGAAGTTATTAAGAAGAATTTAAAGAAATTTTAGATGTATTATTTTCTCTAATTAAACTAATGTCGTCTAAAGAATTAAAAGAAAGAATTTAAAGATCAATTTAAGAATTTAAAGATTAAGGAGGAATTTTAAGAATTTAAAGAAGAATTTAAAAGAAATTAAAAGAAGAATTTAAAGAATTTAAAGAAGAATTTAAAGAATTTAAAGAATTTAAAGAAGAATTTAAAGAATTTAAAAAGAATTTAAAGAATTTAAAGAATTTAAAGAAGAATTTAAAGAATTTAAAGAAGAATTTAAAGAAGAATTTAAAGAATTTAAAGAAGAATTTAAAGAAGAATTTAAAGAATTTAAAGAAGAATTTAAAGAATTTAAAGAAGAATTTAAAGAATTTAAAGAAGAATTTAAAGAATTTAAAGAATTTAAAGAAGAATTTAAAGAATTTAAAGAAGAATTTAAAGAATTTAAAGAAGAATTTAAAGAATTTAAAGAAGAATTTAAAGAATTTAAAGAAGAATTTAAAGAATTTAAAGAAGAATTTAAAGAATTTAAAGAAGAATTTAAAGAATTTAAAGAAGAATTTAAAGAATTTAAAGAAGAATTTAAAGAAGAATTTAAAGAATTTAAAGAAGAATTTAAAGAATTTAAAGAAGAATTTAAAGAATTTAAAGAAGATGTTAAAGAATTTAAAGAAGAATTTAAAGAATTTAAAGAAGAATTTAAAGAATTTAAAGAATTTAAAGAATTTAAAGAAAATTTAAAGAATTTAAAGAAAAATTTAAAGAATTTAAAGAAGAATTTTAAAGAATTTAAAAAGAAACTTTAAAGCATTAAAGAAGATATTTAAAGAATTCAAAGAAGAGAGTTAATTAAAATGACATGTGCTATTTAAAGAATTTAAAAGAAGAATTAAGAATTTAAAGAAGAATTTAAAGAATATACTAAAGAAGAATTTAAAGAATTTAACGAAACTTAAAGAAGAATTTAAAGAATTCTAAAGAAGAAATTTACAAGCACTAATTTAAAAGAAGAAGTTTAAAGAAATTTAAGAAGAATTAAAGAATAAAAAGAAGAATTTAATAGAATTTATTTACGTAAACACTGTATTAAGAATTTAAAGCATTTAAAGAAGAATTTAAAGATTTAAAGAAGAATTTAAAAGAATTTAAAGAAGAATTTAAAGAATTTAAAG
>JABUQX010066752.1:22500-25000 GCA_015478945.1 Trachelipus rathkii | reverse complement strand
ACTAATAATTAATAAGAATAATAATAATAATAATATAATAATAATAATAATAATAATTAATTAATAATAATATAATAATAATAATCAATAATAATAATATATAATAATAATAATATTAATGATAATAATAAAAAAATAATAATAATAATAATAATAATTAATAATATATAATAATAATAATAATAATAATATAAATAATAAAATATAATAAATAATAAATTATAATAATAAATAATTAATAATAATTAAAATATAATAATAATAATAATAATAATAATAATATAAAATAATAATAATAAAAATACAATATAATATTTTTTTCAATAGTCAAAATGTTTATTTCAGAAAAGAAAAAATTATATCAGTATCTGAAATGGGTTAATAATTTGTAAACATTGTACGTGTCCTTTTGAGAACGAACTTAATAGAACAATTAAGTAAAAAATGATAATAAATAATAATAATAATATAATATATATAATAATAATAATAATAATATAATAATAAATAATAATAATAATAAAAAAATAATAATAATAATTAATAATATATAATAATAATAATCTAATATAATAATAAAAAATAATAATAATAAATAATAATAATAATAATATAATAATAATAATAATTCCTTATTAAAATAAAAGGAATTTTTATTGGTTATTAATATTCCTAATTTTTTTCCTATTAATAATAATAATAATAATAATAATTAAAATAATAATAATAATTATAAATTATAATGGTATAATATAATAATAATAAATAATAACAAATATTACATTAATAATAATAATAATAATAATAATAATAATAATAATAATAATAATAATAATCAATAATAATAATAATATCAGTGAGTTTAATAATAATAATAATAATAAAAAATAATAATAATAATAATAATAATAATAATAAATAATAATAATAATAATATAATAATAATAATAATAATAATAATAATAATATAACTATAATATAATAATAATAATTAATAATAATAATAATAGTAATAATAATAATAAATAATATAAAATAATAATAATATAATAATATAATATAATAATAATAAAATAATATAATAATAATAATAATAATAATAATAATAATAATAATAATAATAATAATAATAATAATAATAATAATAATAATAATAATAATAATAATAAGAACAAAAAAATTTTGTTATAAATTCTATATTTAGCAAAAAAAATTATAATATTAATAACTATAGATAACAAAACAAGTTATATAAGCATAAATTAAGATATATTTAATTAATTAATCTAAGCGTAAATTAAAAGATAATTAATTAATTATTCAATTATTCATAATAGTTATTACAAGGATAATAATAATATTATTAATAATAATAAGAATAAATAATAATAATAATATAATGAAATAAATAATAAATAATAATAATGAATAATAATAATAAAATAATAATTAATTAATTAATAATAAATAATAATAATAATAATTTAATATTAATAATAATAATATAATAATAATAATAATAATAATAATATAATAATAATAATAATAATAATAATAATAATAATAATAATAATAATATAGTATTTTAAGAATAAGACTTGTTACCTATTGATAATATTCATAAAAATAATAATAAAAAAATTGAATAATAATATTTTTTCAATTTTCAAAATCTTATTGCAGAAAAGAAAAATACCATAGTAGCTGAATGGCGTTTCTAATAATTGCAACACATTGCGTGTCCTTTGGAACCGGAACTATAAATTAATTAAAATAAGTATAAAAATGATAATAAATAATATATAATAATAATAATATAAAATAATATATACATAATAATAATAATATAATATAATAATATAATAATAAAATAATAATTAATAATAAATAATAATAATAATAATCAAAAATATTTACATAATAATAATATATAATAATAATATAATAATAATAATAATAATAATAATAATATTAATATAATAATAAAAAATAATTAATAATAATAATAATAATAATAAAAAATAATAATTAATATATATATAATATAATAATAATAATAATAAATAATATTATAAATAATAAAAAAAATAAGAATAATTTTTAATAGCTAGGAAATATAATAATCCCAATGATTAATAATTAATAATAATAATAATAATAATAATAATAATAATAATAATAATAATAATTATAATAATAATAATAATAATAATAATAATAATATAATAATAATAAATAATATTAATAATATAATAATAAAATAATAATAATAATAATAATAATAAATAGAATAATCATTCAGAATAAGAATTGTTGTAATATTATAATAGTGTGATCTTAATAATAAAATATAATATATAATAATCAATAACTAATAATAATAATATAATAATAATAATAATATAATAAATAATAATAATAATTAATAATAATAAAATAATAAAAATAAATTAATAATAAAAATAATATAATAATTAATAATAATTAATAATAAAATTAA
>JABUQX010066752.1:15000-17500 GCA_015478945.1 Trachelipus rathkii | reverse complement strand
ATTTTTACATTATTTTGACTCTGGTTTCCTGCGTGACTGGACGTAAGCTTCATATGATAAGATTCAATGTAGTTTTCAGAACTACTTATAATACTTTCGATATCCTTATCGTTCTTTTCCTTTAGGTAAGTAGCAAGCTTCTTCGGTACCGTTCTCAAATATTTATCGATTGAGAAGAAATCGATCAGTTCATTAGCAGACATCTTAACTTTGGCCGCGGTCAACCACTTTCGGAGAGCTTCAACAATCTTTCTTACATACACTCTGGGACTGTCATCTTCAGTCGGGCATATGTTCTTATATTTCATAAAATATCAACTCTCTGTGAGATTGTATCTAATCAATAATGCTCTCTTCAATTCTTGGTAATTTTTCAACTCCTCAACCGTGAAGTTATTGAAAACCTGAACTCCTTTTCCAGTGAGGAATGTACCAAGAACTAAAGCTTGTTTTTTTTAGCACGTCGTTGGATTCCGCTTGTTTCTCGAACATCAACTACTCGCGTGAGAAACGCTATTTGTGTTTGAGGAACTTTGGGATGCTGCTAATGTAGCTTCATGTTGCCGTTGGCGATCTTCTGCCTCCAGCTTCATCTTTAAAATCCTTTCTTCCGATTCTTTGGCTATTTTGTCGGCTTTTAATTTAGCCTGACGTTCACTTTCATCGGCTTCTATTTTGGCTTTGCGTTCGTCAGCTTCTGCTTTACGTGCTTCAGCTTCCATCATGAGCTTTTTCTCCTCCAATGCTGCATTGATCTTCTGCTCCTCTAATTATTTTTCCATTTGGAGCTTTTTGTAATTCCATTTCTCTAGCCATTCTCCTTTCTTCTATTTTAGCTTCTCTATCCAATCTCTTTTCCTCTACTTCTTTAGCCAATTTCATTTCTTCTGCTTCTTTAGCATACTTCCTTTCTCTAGCACGCTCCTCTCTCAAATAGTTGAGTGCCCCCTGGTTAGTTAACCCAATTTCTTTGCATCTGGCAAAAGGTTCTTCCTGTGAAGCCATCTTATCAATCTTTAAATCAATAAATCAATCGTACGTCACAAAGTCACTTTGCAAAAAAAAAACGAGTCAAAAATAAATTTTCTACTTTTTCAAAATTTTACCTAACCTTATAGCTGAGTGTTTCTGACCAAAATTCAATAAATCTTGAAAATGTAATATATATATATATATATATTAATATATTATAATTATATAGTATATATATAATATATATATATATATATATATTATAGTAATATTAGACTGTCAATATTATATAAGAAAAATTTACAAAATCGGGCGAGAAAATGTTGTTTTCGGCGATTTCGCCCGTGCGAGAAGAAACGCAAATTCTCGAAAAACTATATATTTTCACGTAACGCTTTTGTCAAATTTTTCTTACGCTTGTCCTTCAACAATTAATAAATATATATATATTTAAATATATATATTTATAAGGACAACAACACTTAAAATTATTTAACTTTATTAGGGTCAATTGATTCCAAATGATTCAAGAACAACAAATATCGTATCGATAGCTGAATGCTACTCACGATATGAATAACGCAAAATATGCGTAAGCACTTTAACTTACAGAGCTACAAAACACAAGGAGATAAAATGCTTACCTGATCACAAGATAAAACAATATTCCCGTACTACTTTACGCACGTGAAATATAAACAAGTAAATTCACTACAAATAAGGTACTATCATTAACACCAAATACTGTTCAGATTAGTTACAAAGGTATCCCATGACAGTCAAACCCACTTTATCTTATGTCAGGGTATCAAACAACAACCTTGTCTACTTTCTCTGCGAACTTACTTTCTTTCCATTGGCCAGACCCTCATAGACAATATGCTAGATATAATACTCTGGATGTTTACGTCCTGAATCTAATAAAACTTTGATCTCCTACTGATAGGTCTATAGCCTGTAGGAACACCTCAATATTAAAAAAGAAAATGACCTACCCAATTCTGCAATGAAGATCTCCGGATTACTAAATTTGACGACGTATTTGTTTTGTACCTAAAACCAGGTCTTAACGGTAGTATTTGCTGTTAAATAATATACCTAGGATTCTCGTCAGTGATTTATGCATAAATCTCTAAATAACCTCAATATTAATCAATAGATCTTTCAAATAAATAATTGAATATTAAATGAAATCAATAAATAGGATCAATGGGCGGAATCAATGGACACTCTAATAAATTTCAAATAATTTTAATAAAAAAAAATAGAAAATATATTTACAGCTTCCTTAAAACAATTTAAAAGATGATCATATACATATAAAAACATATAAATACATACGAATATGGATTTACATGCATATCAATGCATATACCGTTGCAGTAATATCTTTAAGACAAAAACATATTAAGTTAAAGTATTATATATCTCTGATTATATATTAATATATTTAATATAGGAATTTATACACGAAGATTTAAACACTGGTAATTCTTTATGACATGCACTAAACTTACGATTTATATAT
>JABUQX010066751.1:0-10000 GCA_015478945.1 Trachelipus rathkii | reverse complement strand
CCTCCATTAGGAGAAATTAAGAGACTAAATATCCACCTCAAACTTGCTACTCTTATAACTATTTGGTGTACAACCTCCCGAAACCTGAAGTTTCACGTCGCTACCCTCTCGTAAAGGGGTCCTGAGCCACGTTATAATATAACCAAAATGGCCGTAGCTAGACGAAAAAAAATAGCCAAGAGGATTCGGCGAGGGTTTCTGAGTTCTGAGTTTCTGAAGTAGGAAGAAACGGAGCCTGAGACGGCTCGCAGCACGGAGCATTTATGTGAGAGATGTTGATAATTTTAAACTTTGCTATGCCGAGTTTTTATGCGTTGATACAGTTTGATAGCTAGGTTTATGATAAATTTTTGTAGGTTTTGTAACATTCTTTGTAATGTTAAATTACATGATTTGTTGTAAAGGTTTTTGATAGAACAGTAGGGAATAGTTACGTTTTGTGACGGGTAATATACTAATGTTACCGATTTATAAGCTGAAAACTTATAATGTTTTCAGTTCAATTTGTCCTTTGTCATCGTATTTTTTTAATTTAATATGGTTCTCAAATGAATGATTGAAAATTGGACATATATGCGACCACCCTAATCCCTCGCAACCCCTCCCTCCCACTTATGCTTATCTGTTGGCTGTTCATAATTACTTAAGGAGAATCAGGGCTAACAAAATTATAATTATTCAGGTTAGGTATGTTATTGATACGTTATGTGTTCTTAGGTTCAGGCTAAAGTTATGTTAGCTTTTATTTGGATGATACCATTATTCATAGTCAGTATAAAGAATGGGTTCATAGATGGTTATAACCACCCTATCCCTCGCATACCCCTCCCTCCTTATGCTATCTGGGGTGTTCAGGTAATTTACTTAAAGGAGATCAGGGCTAAACAAATTAATAATGTATATATATAAGGTATGTTATGATACGTTATGTTTTTAGTTCAGGTAAAGTTATGTTAGCTTTATTGTTATACCAATTTATTCACTGTTCAGTATAATAGATGGGTTATAATAGGTTATAAAAAACTTATTTTTATGTTATGTTTATGCAAAATAATACTTAAACATTACTTTAATCGCTTAATCACATGGATCATGAATGGAAAAGGGATGATTTTGCTGTTTTTGATTTATTATTAATTCGATATTTGTTAATAAAAAATTTTTTTTTAGCAAAAACAAAATGTTTTTAATAAATTTTATGTTATGTTCATACTTTTTATTTTATATTTCCATTCTAAATAAGTTCAATTTAGGGGGGGTCGAAAGATATGTAAATTTTTATTTTCTTGATTCCACACTATGCATGTAGTTCGGAATATGGTTCTCAATGATATATTAAAAATTGGAATATATGCGACCCCCCTACCCCTCGCATACCCCCCCCCCCTTTTTTCTTTTTGGGGGCCTTAAATAACATAACAACAAATGAGGGCTAACAAACTATAAAATTGTCCTTTGTGCTCATCTATTTTTTTAATTTGATATGGTTCTCAATGATATATTAAAAATTGGAATATATGCGACCCCCCCTATCCCTCGCATACCCCCTCCCCTCCCCTAATGCTATCTGGGTGTTCAGAATTACTTAAAGGAGAATCAGGGCTAACAATTATAAATTTGTCCTTTGTGCTCATCTATTTTTTTAATTTAATATGGTGCACTTGTGCAACATCTAAAACAAGCATAAAATGTGATTATTTAGGAAAGATATAATAAATTAAAACTATTATAAAAGTAGCTTCACTTATATTTAAATCTATTAGATTTAAATATTATTGAAGCTAACTTTCTTTTAATTTTTTCAGATAATATTTCATTGCAATTCCGTTTCATATTATAAAACGATTGTAATAATATTGTAATAAATAAATCACAAAGAATCATTTACTGCAATAATTTTGTAAGAAAACATTTAATAAAGATGTCAAGAAGCAAAACTCATAATTCTTCTTTTGGCCAGCCTACTCCCTTACCAACCTCGATGACACCTTCAAAGGCTGATGTCTTTCGTCATTACTTATTTGTAAGAAATAATGAAGAAATTAAATCAAAGGGAACATCAACATCAAAGGAATGTTATAGGATTGTAGCAAAAGATATCGAAGGCATTTGGGATCTTTTTTCATTTCCTCATATATCATTTGAGGCCATTGCTATGAAAGTTGAAAGGTTGATCGTTTCTGCTAGTAATCTAAATAAAGTTCCTATTAAACAAAGAAATGATGCTTACATGAATAAACGTAAGGCATATGAAGAGATGTTCGATATATGTACGTGTACCTGCTATGATAAGGCAATTAACCGAAGAGATTGTCAATGTGAAATAAGAATTCCAATGATTGAGTGGGATGCATTTGTTGGTCAAAAGAAACGAATTAATCAGCTTGGGCCAATAGATAAAGCAACTACTTCAGCAAGAAAACGGACTCAAGAAAGATGTGAAAAGCTTGAGAGCAGGATGGCGAAATGTTCTAGTGTTGCTGATAGTTTACTTACAGTTACTGAATATGATTCTTCAGACATTGTTAACGAAAATAGTGATACGGATGAAAAGAGTGATCCATCTTTTGTTCCAGATGCTGAATTACAAGAACATAATCAAAATAGAATTTTGTATAATAAATTGTCTGTGACAGCCGAGAGATTCCGCGTAAGTTATAGAGCTACGGCTGCCATTGTAAATGCTGCCTTGGAAGATATGGGGATTTTAAATGCCAGCAATATGCTTGATAGGAAAAAAGTTGAGAGAAAGAAAGAAAAAGAGTTGGATCGAGAAAGCAAATTCTACTTAAGTTGCAGAACCAAAGAATTGAGTGCGTTGGCTTCGATGGAAGAAAAGATCAAACTAAAACACACACAGGAATGGAAATTGAGGAGCATTACGTTATTATTAAAGAACCAGGTAATGTATACGTAGATCACATCACTCCTGACAACGGAAGTGCTCGATGCATAGCAGATGAATTAATAACATTTCTAGTTGATTCTGATAGTTCTCAGTCACTTAAAGCAATGTTATGCGATGGTGCTCCTGTAAATACTGGCCATGTTGGTGGTGTAATAAAATTAATTGAAATATACATTGAGAGGCCTCTCCAATGGCTAATATGTCTTCTTCATGCCAATGAATTACCTTTTAGGCATATTTTTCAAATGATTGATGGTAAAATGACTGGCCCAAAGAGTTTCAAAGGCTGGATTGGAAACAAAATACAAATGGATTTAAGATAATTAGAAATAACTGATTTTGTGCCTGTGCATTGTGAACTTGAAGTTCCTGAAGAAATAGCTAGAGACCTTAGTGGTGACCAAGCATATCTCTATGAAATATGCACTGGAATTAAATCCGGCAAAATATCACAACAGTTAGCTTTAAAATCTCCTGGAGCTTTACATCATGCAAGATGGCTCACAAGGGCAAATAGAATTTTAAGAGTGCACTCATTATATATTTTTCTTTTCAAACATATATATTATAATGATATATATATATATAATAGTATATATATTATATATATATAATATATATTATATATATATTATCGGCACAATATCATTATTATATATATATATATATATAGTATCATATATATATATATATATATATATATATATATATATATATATATATAATATAATATTTTATTTTATATATTATATATATATAGTAATATATAAAATATATATAATATATATATTATATATATATTATATATATATATATATATATATATATATATATATATATTATTATAAAAATAAAAAATATAAAAAATATATAAAATATATAGAAATATATATATATATATCTAATACATTATATATTATAAGTATATATAATATATATAGTATAATATATATATATATATATATATATATATATTATATATATATATGATAATATATATATTATATTTATTATAATATATATTGATATATTATATATTATATAATATATACTATATTTATATATTCTATAGGAATAAAACATGGTAAGAAAATTTAAAAAATTTCTAAAGTAGATAGATTGTACTGTGTTATGGATCGCAATTACGTTTAATTTTAAGAGCTGTCGGCTTAAATTTATGAATCTGTGAACTCATTCCCTTTTTTATTACCACATAATATGTTACTTTACATCGTAAGAAAATTAATGAGGCAATTCCGAACAGTAGATAGATCTTAGCTAAAATTAACAGATTTTATCACGTTTTACGAGTCTTCATTTAAAAATATAATTTCCACCTTGATTATGATGCTTGGAACGCATTTGAATAATTATGACTTTATAAGGCGTTTTCGTTTTTGTATTTGTGCTTACGAAACGAAAGAAACGCTCGAGTTTGCGTTCGTTTTTGTCAAACTTAGCGCAAAATCGTAAGAAATGCTTACCAAACTTAAGGAATTTCCTTAATTCTGTAAGGTTGCTATTTCCCGTGTTTGCTGAATTTAGCAGGTTCTTTCGGAAAAATGCAAACAAAGAAAATAGCGGCCGGAAACAGGCAGGAAATTATTGATTTTATTGTTTTTTTTTACTATGGATAAGGAAAGTTTGCGAGTAATGGCTTTAAAAATAAAAAGACTGTGCAAATATTTGTGTGGTATTCATATTTTTTCCCCGTTTGAATTGATGAATGTTTCATTCAATAAAATCAGCTTTAAGTTTAATTTCTTCCAAATCGATAAGCTCCATCAAAATAGTTGATCAATTATTTGCAATATAAATCATTTGATGTTTTTTTAGTTGTGTTTATTCCAAATCGACGGGCTCCATCAAAACAGGCTGATTCCAATTGTTTGTAAACAGAAGTAAAGTAAGTAAGAAGTAAGAAATCGTGGTCGTTTTTGCACGAAATTCGTGCTCAAACTGTGTAAGCATTTCTTACCGAGCGTAAGCAGAAATGACAAAAACGAAACGGGTCATAATACTTCAAAATCAAAGCTGGCTCAAAAATGTTGTATAAACACCCACTTGAATCTTTATCATTGTGAGGTCACGCTGGAGCTTTGTTTCTGTTTTTTTCATAGCATATAAGGCAAGGCATGCGCAAGGAACTGACCACTCATCATAGGCCACCTTTACGAAAAGCTCTCGTTGCACAAGGGGGTAAGTCTTCACTGAATTGCTGACATATAACATGGAAGCCATTAAATTTATCGAAGTTGCAAATGATTTTTCTGTGAAATTCTTTCCAATCCTCTATATTCTGCTGAGCTCAATCTATTTCATTCCAAAGCTTGCGTCGTGCTAATCTGCAGAATTTGCAATATTATTTTACATCCCATATTTGTAGAATTTACTTGCCGCGCAAGTGAAAAATATATATATAATATATATATATATAATACTATATATATAAATATATATATAATATATATATATATTAAAATTATATATTAAATTATATATATATAATTAGATAAGACATTTCCATAATGTTAATCTTAATTATTTTTCAGTGTCGTGAGAGCAAATAAAAATCTCTATCTAAACCCTCTTCACTTAACTTGAAAAGAAAGCATAATTCTAAGAGAGTTACTTATAATCTTAAACTCATAGAAAGATATTACCATTTTATATTCAGTGATACAGTCAGTAGCATTTAATATTGATCATGCTGGCTCCTTCAACGTAATTGAAATTATGTGCATCGGATATCAAGCTGGTCGGTTTAAATTGATTAAATTTTAAGTTTGCTTATAAACTTCAAAAAGATTATTAATCTAATAAATATCGGATCACACATTAAATTTCAATGATATGATGGGACATTACACCCGTGTGTAATGTTGAAAGGCGATTAGCTTAGAGTCTATCAGTAAAGATTCCAGTATATTTGTAGGAGTCCTAATCCCATGAGTGAGATGAGTGTCCTAGTTTCAAGTCGACGCACGTGCCTATCCATGGTTAATCAAAAGCTAGCTTTGGCAACCACCTTTTAATCATATGTCCCATATGAAGAAGCCACCACAAACAATGGATATAAATCCAGAGTTTTCATATATTTAGATCTTCCATTTGCATACCGCTCACACACTCGAAATAAAAAATCACTTTTCAAAGTTAGTGATGTGCTACATGAAAAAAAGCTTACAACAATTTTGAGCCAAAGCTTGTTTTGAAGTATTAATGACCCGTTTATCGGTTTGTCATTTCTGCTTACGCTCGGGTAAAGAATAATTGCTTACCATATTGAGCCACGATTATACAAAGATTTGCTTAAAATATAAACCTAACTACCACGAATTCGTTAGCCGTATATGCTTGGACGATATCCTCTCTAAAATTATACAATGATCTTATCCGAAACAAATATATGTTCAAATATCAGTGCCTAACTTACTTGGAAGTGAAGCCACTGCTACTTCACGATCCCGATTAATGTTAAATAATTCAGTTAATTAAACTATCCAATTAAAGAAAAACAGAAGAGGCATGATACAATCACGTTTATAATTGTAACAATTGATATATATTACTTACACTTAGCGAGCGCAAACCTACAAATTTATAGTAATCAACTATATCTGATTGGAAGCTTATATTCGATTTAGGGAAAAAGAAATTAAATTAAAAATTTCGTCGATAAATTTATATTTAAACATTCATAAATTCAGATTGAAAACGTTAGTGACCAATTTATTAATTATTTTTATTATGGAAAATATGCTGATCAGTCTTATTTATTTTTAATAAAGCTCATATAATTACTCGGCCAATAAAATCTAATTTCTCTTATCCATAGTAAAATCAAAAAAACATAATTTAAATATACCTATAATATAATATCCTTGAGATAATTTTGATATATTGTTTGCTATTTTACTTTTATAGGTTTCATTTTATATAAGGCCAGAAAAACGCTAGCTATAGAATTATTTTGCTTCAAATACTTTAGTGTAGTTAAAATATAAGCAATAGCTTATATACTGTAATTTTACGAAGAATTTCCTTTATATAAGTTATTTATGGTAAGCATTTCTACGATTTATTTGACGACTAGTTTATCTTTTGAATATAGTGTTTATTACATGATTATATTTATAGGTTATTATAAATTTATATTAGCACAAAAAAAAAAAAAAAAAAAAAAAAAAAACACTAGAGCACCCGTCATCGCGTATCATAGTATAGGTGAACTCTACTAACGTTACTTACTGCGTATAACTTAAGCTCCAGCGGTCCATAAACAATATGATGACAATGTGTCTTCGGTAATTCTTTTTTTACGTTAAGTCTTAAGAGTTCACAGAATTAATATTATATAGGTAGACACAAATATACAAAAAAAAAAAAAAAAAAAATAAAAAAACAAAAAAAAACTAGGGGTACTGTTTAGATTGTTAATCCCGCTTAACCTTTATTTTTGTTTAATAAAGAAGTCTAGTCTATATGAATTCAATATTTGTATTAATCATTATTTTACTTTTCAAAATTCTGATTATGCTAGATATCACATACGTAGTATAAGTATCTATACTATACCATGCAGATTTAATAGCTTTATCGTAGTAGTTGTGACTTTGGCCAGTTTAACATACCAATTTCATAAATCATAGAATATATAAATTATATGTAGAAATTATATATATATTTGCCATTAGCATACTACATGTTATGATATATAATAATAAATTAAAATAATTATATTTTACTCAGTATTTAAATATTAGTTATTTATTAACTTAGACGGCCAAAAATGAAAGAAAATTATATCTAAAGATAATATGGTATTATTTCTTTTATTAAAAATATTACCCTAATTAAATTTTCTTACTGAGTGTAATAAGTAGTAATCAAATAAATTTATATGTATATACATTATACTACTACTATTATGTAATATATTATATTATTATATAGCATATATTTATTGATGTATATTTATAGTATATAGTATATAATATATATATATTATATAATACTATATAATATTATATATATACTATTGATGGTAGTTAATATACAATATTGATATATAATTATAATATATTTGTATAATATATCTGGGAGTGCAAACCTGTTAATAAAAAAAAAAAAAGGGCATCTTGAGTGAGGATTAAATTAAAGGCTCATTTTACATAAAATGAATTATAATATTATTTTTTTGTTTTGTACGTCTTTATACAATTATTTAGTTATAATTGATAATTTTCTATTTTTGAGATAGTCAATTTAGAATTATAATCCACTCGCTGACCGAACCCAGTGTCCAACCTGCTTTTGGAAATAAAAATATACTAACATTAACTTTTTTCTTGTTATTAAACTACACCACAATAACACGTCATGCCATCATTCTAGTCCTCATCGCTAAATTGACCAACATAAAATAATTTTATGAATTTGCTGTTGTATAACAAACAATAAGATACTATTAAATCGATGAAAATTTGCGACTCCAGTAAACCAACAGTACAATCTTATTTCTTACCTTTATTTTATGATTAACCACCCAAAAATTTGTTTAATAGTTTTTTTATCCTGTACCATATGTTTATTATCTCCTTAACTAAGATATTATATGTATTTATAATATATATTATTATAAGTGTTTATTATTAGTTTATATATATAATTATTATTAATTATTATTAATAACTTATATATGAATTATTTATTTAATTATTTATATAATAATAGTATATATATATGTTTTTATTATATATTTAATATTATATATTATAATTATATAATATTATTATATTATTATATATTTTAATTAATTAATTTAATCTTTATTATCATTTATTTTTTATATAATTAATTATTAATTAAATAATGAGAGAAATAGATTTATATTAATATATACTTATATATATTAATATTAACTGAAAGGTTTTTAAACTATATTACCATATAAGGTTATTAATTATAATAGTATTAAAATATGCAGTATGCAACTTTACTTTATATTAAAGTTCTTTTTATAAATTTAAACCCGAGTTCTTTATAAATATTGTAAAATCAAAACTTATGTAATTTTTTATTATTTCTTATAATATTATAATATATTGTTATTATAGGTAATATATTATAGAATCTTAACTACTTAAGTATATTATTATATGATGGCCTAGTAAATTGATAATATCTATATAGTTTTCTAAATTTCTTTTTAATAAATATAATTGGTAATATATTATTACTCTTAAATAACTTAAATAATATCTACGTATAAATATTAATTTAAAGGTCACCTATTATTTTATATAGTTAATTAATTTAATTATTATATATATTTATTATTATACTATTTAATTAATATTATTTCATTATTATATTATTAAATTTATTATTTAATTAATAATTAATATAATTATAATTATTTAATTAATTATTATTAATTATAATATATAATTATTATATTTAGATAATAAAAAAAAAAGTTAAGTTAAAGACAAATTATTAATTATATATATAGATAAGATAGATAGATAATAGATAGATAGATAAGTAAATTAGAGATGGCGTGATTATTCGCATGTCATCAAGAGTAGAAAGATAAGTTGCCGATAATAAGTATAATATATATAAGGTAGTTAACTTTTCGTAGTAAAGTAATATATATAAGTATAAAAAAATGCATGTAGTATAAAGTAGTAAGTAGTAGTGAAGAAAAAAATGACACGTATTGCCAATGGAAATGTTAATGAAAGTGTATTAATATTTTCAATAGGATAGTATGAATAATATAAGAAGTAGAAATCCGAATGTAATAATTCGATTTAAAGGAGTATGCCAAGATAATAAGTTAATAAAATATTAAGAAATTTAAAAAGAAGAGAATAGAAGTGAAGGAGATTAAGGGTAATAAAGGAGGAGTAGATGAGGAGATGAGGAGTAAGTAATAAGAAATTTAATAGATAGTATATAGTAGAAGGTTAGGAGTATGAGTATAAGATAATGATGGAATGGTGCCGAGTAAGTGCCAGGCATATCATAGAGTATGCGGGTCACCCACTGAAGGTCAGTAGCTTAGACGTAGATGATTGGCGA
>JABUQX010066750.1:17500-35000 GCA_015478945.1 Trachelipus rathkii | reverse complement strand
TAAACATTTAAACAATTCATAAAAATAATAATCTAGATATGCAAATGTTCCCCAAAATTCCTTCACTGTTCGCAAAAACATAACCTGATAAGGCCAATGTAAGAAGTAATAAAGTAACTTCATTACCGATGAGGATACGAGTGAGGAAACTAGTAACTTAATCTCTTTCTTATCTGATCTTAGAAGTAAAAACCTTAAAAAATCTAATATTGGCTCAAAATAAAACTGAAATCCCACTGAATGATTGCCCTTAATACAATTATTATCTGATACCTTTCTTACATATGTATCCAAACAAAACCTAATCATTTTACGTCTTTCAGCTTTTTTTAGGTATTTCCAAAACTTTTGAGTTGCAACCTCACTGTGGTTAAGGACTGCCATTTTAAATTTATATACCTGAAATGAACAATTTCTATTTTTCAATAAATAATGGTACTTCCCCCAAAGGCAATAAGACCAAAAAGAGACCATTTCATTGTCTCCTCCAATCCCAATACGGTTTTCATACTTTCCATTGTTGATAATTGGTCTCTCATTTTCAGGAAGTTGTCCCCACAAGGCAGGGATAGCATCTGTCAAAGAGTAATAACAAGCAATACAAAATCTAAATGAAGAACTTAATTTTGTATCATTTATCAACCCCTTGGCCGCCAATTCCTTGTTAATCATTCCATTTGAGGCAAAAAAGGAACTTCTAAGAAAGTAATAACCATATTTAAATGGCAAGCCAAATTTCTTCTCATGAAATTTTGCCCATTTTACAGATTGCATTAAACAAAAAATAATTAAAGATATTGGGATTTTATCTCTGAACACATGAAAGTTCTTCAATGTCTCCCATACTTTTCTTTTCACCTCTGGGTACCAGGAGTCATCAACATTTTTGCAATCAATGTGATTTTTGGTATCCGACTGCCAAAGACTCAAAATATTTTCCTTAACATCTTGCTCACTTGCATGTAAAATGGCAACCTTAAATGCACAAAGATCTTCCAAACGAGCAACCATTTCCAAATAATGCAATCTGTATAATACATATAATAATTATATATTATATTATATATATAAATATACTATATATTATATAATTATATATATATATATATATATATATATATACTATATCATATACTATATATATATCATATCCTGTTATCGTCGCTAGATCTACAAAGACACCACTATCTCCTGTTACATACAATTTATAAAACCGGTGTCCCTCAGGTATCATCCCTTCACTTCGTTACCACCATCTTCTTTCATTTAAAATTTATAACTTATACAAACGATTAACAGTTCACAGCTCAAGATTCTTCTGACTAATGACAAATATTGAAGGAGAAGAAAATCACAACAAATTATAATCGAAGCAGAAGTTCGAAAACCTCCAACAAATGAGATTTCGTCCGTCAAGTATTTATGAGTCTTCAGAAAACTATTCTGATACCAGTAAAGATTTAAAAAATTCCTCAGAATATAGACGAGAAAGCGATGTTGATGTGGAAAAGGTGTCACAAATAGATGAACGCAAAATAAAGACTAATACATATGACCCTCCCACGTACTGTCAAACATGTCCCTTCCAGACAAACTTACACACAAAATATCTCTTATTAGACGCTCTGACTTAACGAACTTAAGACATCAACTGTTGATACACTTCTCTTTAACAGAACTCAGAGCCGGTTTTAACGCGCTGGTGATGAAATATCTTGAATTGCCCGCTTCTCTAGAAGTGGATCCTCGTTGAAGGGAAGATGACCAAGGGTGCATACAGCAGATAGGAGTAGAATAAATACAATAAAGTAAATATATATATATTATATATATTATATATATATATATATATATATATATTATATATATATATTATATATATATATATATATATATATATATATAATATATATAGAATATAAACAAAGGTGGGACGTTAATGAGAAAGTTAACGTCGTGTAATTCTTAATCGTTAACAAAAAATTAACGGCGTAATCATTAAAGGCGTTTATCGGTAAAGAGTAGCGGAAGTTTAACGATAACCGTTTCTTCATTTTTTTTTTTTTTTTTTTTTTTTTTTTTTTTTTTTTTTTTTTTTTTTTTTTTTACAGTTATCAACACCACTTCACGGGAGAGCGCTATTCAAGGACGGGAATCGTTGCAGCGCCCAATTTCATCCGCTAGCGCAAATTACGCAGATGAACAAAGACGCAGGCTTTAGAGTGAGGAGATTAAATTAGCAGGAACACAGAAGACGGAAGAGAGTTCCACAGAACAGTGTGGAAGGAAAAGGAAACACGCAGCAAGCTGAAGCCTGGGAGTTAACCAATATCTACACCAAACCTCGTGCGCAGATAACAGCACCCCTTGTGCTACTAGGGGGTCGTAAAGGGGTGGTTACGCGAGTGGCAAGTTCCCTCGAAAACCTGCTGCGGCGCTACCACTTAAATAAGAGATTAAAGCAAGCAAGCCAATATCGCGGCGCAAGAAATGGGTTCAAGTGAACTGCGAAAGTACATAACAGTTTATAGCCTTTTGGCTTTTGACTCGTCCCTGTCCAAAGCCGTGTGAAACAGAGCCCCCAGAATATGAGAACAGTACTCTATACAAGGGCCGGATGAGACCCTTGTATAGCTGGAGTATCTAAGGAAGAGGAAAAAAGATTCCCGGGGTCTAATTAGAAGTGGTAAGGGTACGAGAACGCTCAACAACCGTTGTGATGTGAGGTTTCAAGACATTTTTTTTATGTTAAAGGCCATGCATGTTTATATTGTCAACAGGACGAGACGAAAGAACCGTCAAAGAGATAGGAAAGTTAGAAAGGTGTTTTAGAGAGGGGATTTGTAGAAGTTGGGTTTTAAAGAATTTGAGTTTCACAGGTTGAGACAGGACCCCACCCGCAAATGTCTATCTAGCAGTGAGAATTAGAATCGGAAAGATTAAGACGAGAAGGCTTCTAGAAAGTTAAAGATGGAGGCAGAAGTTGAAATGGGCTGAAGAATTGAAAGGTCGAGTCATCGCATGTGAGTGGATAGAGTAAGATGTGCAAGTGAAAATGATCATTAATGAAAAGTAGGAATTAAGATAGGAGATGAGACGAACCCTGAGGAAAATCCACTATAGACAGAAAGAAGAAGAAGAAGTCGCTCATCAACCACAACCGATTTGAGCGATTTGTGAGAAAGCTAGACATAAGTAAGCAAAGAGAAGGAGGAAAGGAGGGGAGCTTTGTGAGAGATGTATGCGTGCCATACCCGTGCTGAAATGGCTTTGATTATGTCAAGCGCCACTACGCAAGTCTGCCAGTAGTTCCTAAGAATGGGAAAACAAAATTCGGAAAAATGGGAAAGTATATCGCCAGTAGTACGGATGATTTTAAGGGGGATGAGAATGAAGATTCAAGATTATGCAGCAAATAAGATCAAAGATGGTTTCAAAGATCTTAGACAGAATACAAGTGAGAATTATTGGTTGATATTAGAAAAGGGTGGTTGCCATTCTTCGGAATTAGTTGAATAACGCGCCCTTCCATCAAGGAATATTATAATAATAATCATAGAGAATAAAGTTGAACGTAGACAGGTTCGTGTCTGCACGTAAGCCACATTCCTTACAAAAACTCTGTTTTTTCTAACCCTGTGTTACTCATTTCGAGACCGCCGTATTACCGATTCAATATAAACCAATATTGAAGCGATTTAGAGGAGCGTTTAGGAAAATTTTGAAAAACAAAGTTTCTCTCTTATCGAAATCGAATCTAATACAATTTAAAATCTGATAAGAAAATATTTATAAACTCGTAAATTAAGTTAACGGTTAACGGATGTAGGGGAAAATTTTAACTCTTTAATAGTCCGTTACTTTTTTCGAAATTAACGAAAAGCATTTAAAAGGTTAAACGAAAAATTTACACGAGTTAATTAACGGGATTAACGCTTTTAACGCGGTAATGCCCACCTTTGTATATTATATTATATATATATATATATATAATTATGTATATATATATATATATATATTATAATATATATATATATACTATTATAGTATATATATATATATATATAAAATTTACTTTGTGACCCCCTGCACCCTTCCTATGAGAAGAGGACAACCCTGAGATACCTTGCCACCATTACAGGTCTAGAGATCTATTAGTTTAAGTACTCTGAAGTTGCGTCTGATGTACGGCAAGGTCAGACAATCTAATAAGAGCTTTGTGTCGTCGTTTGCAAGGGAGGGACATCTTTGAAAGTGGGGGGGGAGGGGTCATTAAAATATTTAGATGTGTTCCTGAAGGAAGGGGTGGTGTCCAGTGCGGGGCCGTGACAGCATTGCGGGGGGGGAGGGGTCATTAAGATATTTAGATGTATGTTCTTGAAGGAAGGGGTGGTGTCCAGTGCGGGGCCATGACAGCATTACCAGAGTTTTGCAATCCAAAATTTACTGTGTAAAATATTTCTGAGGGACGTGCTAGGAGCACTTTGTTAACAGGATACGCGGAAATAATTCTTTGGGTTAATTGGGTGTGAAGGTGCTTAATGATGGGAGAATCGGGGTATCTAGTGGTAGAGGGAAGTATTGAAAATGCCATAACAGTATATTGCTGGTGTAATATTCATCTCTCTAGGTCAGGGGTTTGTCGTAGCGTTTGGTGAAGGTGTGATGCTGAGAGTGATTTACTATGAAGTTGGCAGCCTATCATGTCAAGATGGACTTTTATAGGAAGGATTTTTGTTACAGTTAGGTGGTGGTGGATGATGTGGTAGGGAGGAAACCAGTTATTGTCTTGATTGCTTTATTTTGAAGGATTTCTAATTTTTGAGTGTTAGATTTTGATATTGTGGGGACCCCAAGTGGGTGATTCGTAGTTTTAAAAGGGGATCGAGATGTTTTCTGTATACTATTGTGTTGGATCTCTTCGTGTTGACCGAAGTTTGTTCCCGTTAATGCTTTCGATGCGTTTAATTTATGTGTGGCTCTTGTTGTAATATTCTTCTTTCCTCTTTCTCCTCCAAGATGAGTAAAATAAATCCATTCTACTCTTGATCAACTTGCTTGCCTTCATCAGATGTCAGTTCGAGTTTCTGTTTGGTGTTATTAATATTAATTATATAGTTATCAATGATATCATTGAAAGCTTTAATATCTTTATGTCTTGGGTTTAAACTTTTACAAATCCAACAGTATAAACAATTGCCCAAATCTGACGCAATTTCACAATAAAAGCAAATTTGTTTTTCTTTATAAGAATAACACCATTTAAGAAAAGCTTCTTTCCACTCATTGAACTTTGTAATATTCTTTTTAAAGAACTTATTCAAGAACATCAGGTGTTCTCCTTTATCATTTTTATTCTTTACCAAAGTCCATGCATATATTCGGAAAATTCGCTCGTTAGAAAAAATGCTATGAAATTTATTGTATTTGTAATTCTCTAGGTCTTGGTCAGGATATTCTAACCAACTGAGGAATGTGTCCAAGTCATCAAATCTTTTCTTTCTAATTAAAGTAATTAAACATGTCTCCCAAACATGCAAGGCATATTCATGCTTGAAAAATAAAATATCTGCTTTAGAAGGAATTAACCAATTGAAAAGTCTTTCAATTTCATTCCACTTTCTTTCCATTACATAATTTCCGAAAATGAAGGGGCTATCGAGAATAATATGTATCTTACAAGTTTTCATTTCACTCTCCGAGAAAGGTAATTCGCTGATAATATATTTTATATCATCAAGTTTGGCATTTTTCCTAAAAAGATATTCATTCAAATTGAGTTTTTCCAACATAATCTTGTAAAATTCTTTAGTCTCCTCAATGGATAACTCAGCCCACTTAGGAATCCCATTAACACAACCCGACTTATTATTCATTAAGAAGAGATCAAGGCATACTGTAGATATCCATGTTTTGTTAAAAAACAATAAGGAAGTTTTGAAAGCTTTTACTCTTACCTTGGCCAATTCTGTCCACTCTAAGAATTCATCAATACAATGAAATTTTTGCCTAGCAAGGACACGACTAAAATCATCAATTACTGCCGCGTTAAAGGCATAACGATTTTTAAACTCTTTCTGTTTTTCATCAGAGAATTTGGTCCATTTTAAGAATTTTTCAACTTTATCAAAACCTTTGCTAAGCTCAAAGTAGTCTATCTCAAACTCCCTATTACAAATGCCTGAAAATGCTATACTTTCTTTATACTCGCAGATTTCTTTTTCAGTTGTAAAAATACATTGCAAATAATCATCAATACACGTAAAATCTCCGCAGAATTTCTTCAGACAGTATTCAGCAATGCAACCAAATTTCAAAAATATTTTTTTCTTGCATTCTTTGCATTCCTCCGATGTCAAAATCCAATTGAGACTTTTATCAAGGATTTTCGGGTGTTCAATTGAAAAATAAATTTCATCAGGCGAAAATGATGATGACAATTTTAGCATGAATTTTTTAATTCCTTTGTCATTTAGTGCCCAATTCAAAATCGCATGAACTTGATCCAACTGATCACTTAATATTAAAGTTTTCAATTTATAACAAATTCTCTCATTATAAACTAAGTTCCTTTTGAAATCTATAATTTTTTGTTGGCGTACACAACATTCAATAAACAAATTGCAGGTTCTTAGATCGCCAACTTTTAAAGCTGGTACGCAAATGGATAGTCCATATATTCTTATAATATTTGATTTCTCTTTCGGCGTAGCGCTTTCTAAAACAAGTCGTATAATGCCTTCTTTCGCTTGACATGGAAGATAAAATAGCTTATGTATTATCGTGCAATTTACAAAGATATTTTTATCAATTGGTGCTTCATGATCAAAGAAATATCTTTTAAATGAAGGTGGACTCAGATTCCAAAAATTTCTAAAAAGGAGATAATAGTCGTAAAGTGTATATGAAAGTTCGTGGCACATAAAACTCATTATACATCGAAATAAATTATCAAAAATATAATTTACGAATATTACAGGTGTTTTCCAAAGTTCCTTCACCGTTCGCATTAGCATATCCTGATAAGGCCAATGTAAGAAGTGATAAAGTAACGTCATTACCGATGTGTACTCGATTGAAGAAGCTAGTAAATTAATCTCGGTCTTATCTAATCTTAGAATTAAAAATCTTATCATATCTAATATTGGTTCAAAATAAAACTGAAATCCCACAGAATGATGACCATTCAAACAATTTGCAAATGATAGCTTTCTTAAATATTCATCCCAACAAAACCTTATCATTTTACGTCTTTCAGCCTTGTTTAGGTATTTCCAAAACTTTTGAGTTGCAGCCTCATTGTGGTTAAGGACTGCCATTTGAAATTTATATACCTCAAATGAGCATTTTTTATTTTTCAATAAATAATGGTGCTTCCCCCAAAGGAAATAAGACCAAAAAATGACCATTTCATTGTCCCCTCCAATCCCAATACGGTTTTCATATTTTCCATTGTTGATAATTGGTCTCTCATTTTCAGGAAGTTTACCCCACAAGGCAGGGATAGCATCTGTCAAAGAGTAATAACAAGCAATACAAAATCTAAATGAAGAACTTAATTCTGTATCATTTACCAACACCTTTGCCGCCAATTCCTTGTTAATCATTCCATTTGATGTAAAAAAGGAACTTCTAAGAAAGTAATAACCATATTTAAATGGCAAGCCAAATTTCTTCTCATGAAATTTTGCCCATTTAACAGATTGCATTAAACAAAAAATAATTAAAGATATTGGGATTTTATCTCTGAACACATGAAAGTTCTTCAATGTCTCCCATACTTTCCTTTTCACCTCTGGGTACCAGGAGTCATCACCATTTTTACAATCAATGTGATTTTTGGTATCCGAATGCCACACACTCAAAATTTCTTCTTTAACATCTTGCTCACTTGCGTGTAAAATGGCAACCTTAAACGCACAAAGATCTTCCAAACGAGCAACCATTTTCATATATACAATCTGTATATATATATATATATATATATATATATATATATATATATATATATATATATATATATATATGTATATATACTATTTATTTCTTATATATTATATATATATATATATATATATATATATATAGCACAAAGAAAAACGCTTCGTGGCGTAGGAGGTTTACTCTCCGACTCTCGTGCGAGAGAACGCTGATTCAATCCTCCGCGTAGCAGTCTGAGTTTTATCTTCCTGAGGGAAAGAATTAAAACTCGGTTGCGAATACTTAAGTGGCGACAGGCTTGGGATAGCCGGCCTCAAAATTCGATTTCCTGTAGTCCCCGTGTTTCCCTCTGAGAGAAGGGTTAAGCACATATTAAAAAGAACTTTATATATATATATATATATATATATATATATATATATATATATATATATATATATATATATATATATATATATATATATATATATATATATATATATATATATATATATATATATATATAAAGAGCCAAGTGGGGTAAAAATGTTCACCCATGCCAGTAAATTTGAAATTAAAATTTTTTTTGTTAAGGAAATCATTTATTTTCCCGCCGAACACGAACTTTTTGGGTACAATAGTACTTATATTTCAATATTTTGTATAAAATAAATCTAAAAAATAATAACTATAACTCAAAAATATTTCCTACTTTTCAGCCAAAACTTATGTGAAAAATTTAAAATATACAATTGAGATCAAAAATATGAGCTAACTGGAGAAACTAAATTTAAAAAGTAAGTGTTTTCATATAAAATATTAATTTTCCTTTTAGTTATAAAGATATTAACATTTTTCAAGGTTGGGGTATAAAGAGCCACCATGTAGGGGAAAAGGGGGCCATGTTTTACTTAAAGAAAATTTTAGATTTTTATATATATATATTTGCTTACTTATTATGCATTTATTTTGGTATTTAGATGTATATGTTATTATTATTATTTTATATTTCATGAATTTAATATATTTTGATAATTAATTTTTTTTTTATGGATGCCCAGAACATGCAAGAAGAGGATGGTGTCCTACGACTCCTATACTCCTAAAAGGACATGATGAGGGCAGTTGCGGATGTATGAGAGTTGTTGGTATCAAGCAGAATTCACAAATGGAAAATATGTAATTTTTACAATTTTTGTAATTTTTTTTGTGGTTAATATGTTATTTTATTATTCTTATTATAAATAGATTTAATTTTTGACAACTGTAAATAATTTTACTTGAAATTTTTTTTGAAAATAAAAATAATTTTTTTTAGCATCTATACTTGTAATTAAACTAACAATAAAATAACAGAAATATACGTTTTTTTTTTTTACCCCAATTTTTTTTTTAATTTGCTCTACTATACTTGTACTATCCATTAATATTATTAATAAGCACTATAAAATAGCCCTAACCTATATAATATGCAGTGACCCCTTTTCCCCAATCGAAGTGGCTCTTTTTTCCCCACAAAAAGTTTTAGACATATAATTTTCAAAACTTTTGTAAAAATATTAATGTGCACATTTCCAAAACTTTCTTAAATAAATAAACATTCAGGAAGGTCTCTCTCTCTCTCTCTCTCTCTCTCTCTCTCTCTCTCTCAAAAAAAAAAAAAACTTTTCTTCCATTATATCAGATTACGCAGATTTTTGATCCTTTACAAAGGTCAAAATTTTGACATTCTGGCTCCTTACCCACCCCATTTGATGGTATATATATATATATATATATATATATATATATATATATATATATATATATATATATATATATATATATATATATATATATATATATATATATATATATATATATACAGTATATCCTGTCATCGTATAGCTAGTCAGTCATACAAGGACACCACTCCTCCTGTACATACAAATTATAAAACGGGGTCCCTCAGGGTATCATCCTTTCACCAGCACTACCACATCTTCTTTCATAAAAATTAATAACTATACAGACGATTTAACAATCACAGCTCAAGATTCTTCTACAAATACAACATGCAGAGAAATACAACAATATATAAACCAATCAGAAGAGTGGATAACAACCAACAGAATGACCACCGCATCACCTCAATAATTCTTTATTCATTACTTACCCCAGACAGAAGAGAATCATCAAACATTCACCTAGCTGTAATGTTGCCCCATCTTCGTTCTGGGCAGTGGGCACCATCCCTCCCTTCAAGAATTCAAATTTAAAATTAATAATATACCCTCCCACTACTGTCAAACATGCCCCTCCCAGACAAACTACGACACAAAATATCTCTTATTAGACTGCTCTGACTTAACGAACATTAGACACAACTTTGATACACTTTCTTTAACAAATCTCAGGCCAGGTTTACGGTGGTGGTGAAATATCTTGATATTACCCGCTTCTCATAAAAGGGGATCTCGTTAAAGGGGAGCAAGGGCAAGGCACAAAAGAGTAGGAGTAAATAAATAAATAAATAAATAAATAAATATATATATATATATATATATATATATATATATATATATATATATATATATATATATATATATATATATATATATAATTTACTTTGTGACCCCCTGCACCCTTCCTATATGAGAAGAGGGTGACCCTCAGATACCTTTCCACCATTACAGGTCAGGCCTAGAGATCTATTAGTTTAAGTACTCTGAAGTTGCGTCTGATGTTCGACAAGGCCAGACAATCTAATAAGAGCTTTGTGCTGTCGTTTGCAAGGGAGGGACATCTTTGAAAGTGGGGGGGGAGGGGTCATTAAGATATTTAGATGTGTTTCTGAAGGAAGGGGTGGTGTCCAGTGCGGGGCCATGACAGCATTACCAGAGTTTAGCAATATAAAGTTTACTGTGTAAAAAATTTCTGGGGGACGTGCTGGGACACTTTGTTACCAGGATACGTGGAAATAATTCTTTGGGTTAATTGGGTGTGAATGTGCTTATTGATGGGAGAAGCGGGGTATCTAGTGGTGGAGGGAAGTGTTGCAAATGCCATAATAGTATATTGCTAGTGTAATATTCCTCTCTCTATGTCAGGGGTTTGTCGTAGCGTTTGGTGAAGGGGTGATGCTGAGAGTGATTTACTATGAAGTTGGTAGCCTATCATGTCAAGATGGACTTTTATAGGAAGGATTTTTGTTACAGTTAGGTGGTGGTGGATGATGTGGCAGGAAGGAAACCATTTATTGTCTTGATTGCTTTATTTTGAAAGATTTCTAATTTTTGAGTGTTAGATTTTGATATTGTGGGGGCCCATGTGGGTGAAGCGTAGTTTTAAAAGGAGATGGAGATATTTTCTGTATACTATTGTGTTGGATTTCTTCGTGTTGACAGAAGTTTGTTCCCGTTAATGCTTTCGATGCGTTTAATTTATCTGTGGCTCTTGATGTAATATTCTTCTTTCCTCTTTCTCCTCCAAGATGAGTAAAATAAATCCATTCTACTCTTGATCAACTTGCTTGCCTTCATTAGATGTCAGTTCGAGTTTCTGTTTGGTGTTATTTATATTAATTATATAGTTATCAATGATATCATTGAAAGCTTTAATATCTTTATGGCTTGGGTTTAAACTTTTACAAATCCAACAGTATAAACAATTGCCCAAATCTGACGCAATTTCACAATAAAAGCAAATTTGTTTTTCTTTAAATGAATTACACCATTTAAGAAAAGCTTCTTTCCACTCAATGAACTTTGTAATATTCTTTTTAAAGAACTTATTCAAGAACATCAGGTGTTCTCCCTTACCATCTTTATCATCTACCAAAGTCCTTGCATATATTCGTAAAATTCGCTCGTTAGATAAAATGCTATGAAATTTATTGTATTTATAATTCTCTAGGTCTTGGTCAGGGTATTCTAACCAACTGAGGAATGTGTCCAAGTCATCAAATCGTTTCCTTCTTATTAAAGTAATTAAACATTTTTCCCAAACATGCAAGGCATATTCATGCTTGAAAAATAAAATATCCGCTTTAGAAGGAAATAACCAATTGAAAAGTCTTTCAATTTCATTCCACTTTCTTTCCATTACATAATTTCCGAAAATGAAGGGGCTATTGAGAATAATATCCATCTTACAAATTTTCATTTCACTCTCTGAGAAAGGTAATTCGCTGATAATAGATCTTATATCATCAAATTTGGCATTTTTCCTAAAAAGATATTCATTCAAATTGAGTTTTTTCAACATAATCTTGTAAAATTCTTTAGTCTCCTCAATGGATAACTCAGCCCACTTAGGAATCCCATTAACACAACCTGACTTATTATTCATTAAGAAGAGATCAAGGCATACTGTAGATAACCATGTTTTGTTACAAAGCAATAAGGAAGTTTTGAAGGATTTTACTCTTACCTTGGGCATTTCTGCCCACTCTAAGAATTCATCAATACAATGAAATTTTTGCTGAGCAAGGGCACGGCTAAAATCATCAATAACTTCCTCTTTAAAGACATAAGGATTTTTAAATTCGTTACGTTTTTCCTCAGAGAATTTGGTCCATTTTAAGAATTTTTCAACCTTATCAAAACCTTTGTTGAGTTCAAAGTAGTCTCTCTCAAACTCCCTATTACAAATGCCTGAAAATGCTATACATTCTTTATACTCGCAAATTTCTTTTTCAGACGTAAAAATACATTTCAAATAATTATCAATACACGTAAAATCTCCGCAGAATTTCTTCAGACAGTAATCAGCAATGCATCCAAATTTCAAAAATATTTTTTTCTTGCATTCTTTGCTTTCCTCTGATGTCAAAATCAAATTGGGACTTTTTTCAAGGATTTCCGGGTGTTCAATTAAAAAAGAAATTTCATGTGGCGAAAATGATGATGACAAGTTTTGCATAAATTCTTTAATTTCTTTGCCATTTAGAGCCCAATTCAAAATTACATGAACTTGATCCAACTGATCACTTAATATTAAGGTTTTCAATTTATAACAAATTCTCTCATTATAAACTAAGTTTCTTCTGGAATTTATAATACTTTTTTCTTGGCGTATACAGCATTCAATAAACAAATCGCATGTTCTTAGATCGCAAACTTTTAAAGCTGATACGCAAATGGATACTCCATATATTCTTATAATATTTGATTTCTCTTTCGGCGTAGCGCTTTCTAAAACTAGTCGAATTATGCCTTCTTTCGCTTGACATGGAAGATAAAATAACTTATGTATTATGGTGGAACTTAAATTAAAGATATTTTTTTCAATTGGTGCTTCACGATCAAAGAAATATCTTTTAAATGAAGGTGGACTCAGATTCCAAAAATTTCTAAAAAGGAGATAATAATCGTAAAGTGTATATGAAAGTTCGTGGCACATAAAACTAACTATACATTTAAACAATTCATAAAAACCATAATCTAGATATACAAATGGGCTCCAAAATTCCTTCACTGTTCGTATAAACATATCCTGATAAGGCCAATGTAAGAAGTAATAAAGTAACTCCATTACCGATGAGGATATGAGTGAGGAAACTAGTAACTTAATCTCTTTCCTACTTGATCTTAGAAGTAAAAACCTTAAAAAATCTAATATTGGCTCAAAATAAAACTGAAATCCCATAGAATGATGACCATAAATACAAATACCTTTCTTAAATATGTATCCAAACAAATCCTAATCATTTTACGTCTTTCAGCCTTGTTTAGGTATTTCCAAAACTTTTGACTTGCAACCTCATTGTGGTTAAGGACTGCCATTTGAAAATTATATACCTCAAATGAGCATTTTTTATTTTTCAATAAATAATGGTGCTTCCCCCAAAGGAAATAAGACCAAAAAATGACCATTTCATTGTCCCCTCCAATCCCAATACGGTTTTCATATTTTCCATTGTTGATAATTGGTCTCTCATTTTCAGGAAGTTGTTCCCACAAGGCAGGGGCATCTGTCAAAGAGTAATAACAAGCAATGCAAAATCTAAATGAAGAACTTAATTCTGTATCATTTACCAACACCTTTGCCGCCAGTTCCTTGTTAATCATTCCATTTGAGGCAAAAAAAGGAACTTCTAAGAAAGTAATAACCATATTTAAATGGCAAGCCAAATTTCTTCTCATGAAATTTTGCCCATTTTACAGATTGCATTAAACAAAAAATAATTAAAGATATTGGGATTTTATCTCTGAACACATGAAAGTTCTTCAATGTCTCCCATACTTTCCTTTTCACCTCTGGGTACCAGGAGTCATCACCATTTTTACAATCAATGTGATTTTTGGTATCCGAATGCCACACACTCAAAATTTTTTCCTTAACATCTTGCTCACTTGCGTGTAAAATGGCAACCTTAAACGCACAAAGATCTTCCAAACGAGCAACCATTTCCACATATGCAATCTGTGTGTGTATATATATATATATATATATATATATATATATATATATATATATATATATATATATATATATATATATATATATTATATATATATATATATATATATATATATATATATATATATATATATATATATATATATATATATATATATATATATATATATATATATATATATATATAAATAACTACTCTTTCTATATATATATATATCTATATATATATATATATATATGTTAGATGGTGAGCAGCTGGAACAAGTGTCTGAGTTTAAATATTTAGGGTATGTGTTGGATGAGAAGGGAACGAATGATGCAGAGTGTAGTAGGAAAGTTGTGAATGGCAGGAAGGTGGCTGGTGCAATTAAATCGTTGGTGAATGTGAAAGGACTAAGTCTTGAGTGCGCTAGGGTCTTGCTTGAGGGTGTGTGTTATTGTATAGTAGTAAGACTATGGTCTGGAATAAGAAGTATAGATCTAAAGTTCAATGTGTTCAGATGGACAATCTTAGGGGCGTGCTAGGTGTGAGAAGAATTGATAGTGAAATGAGGTGAACGTATTAGAGATTTGTGGGTGTGAAGAAAGGGGTAAACGAGAGAATAAATGAAAGTATGTTAAGATGGTTTGTTCATGTGGAAAGGATGGATGATAGTCAGTTGGTTAAGCGGATGTATAGTGGTGAGTGTGTTGGGAACCGACTGGCTGGGAGACCGAAGAAAAAGTGGATTGAGTCAGTAAAAGAATGTTTGCAGAAGAGAAATGTGAGTTTGGCAGAGGCGAGAAGAAAGGTGCATGATAGAAGAGAATGGCGGGGTGTTGTAAGAGGGTATGGTTGCTGGTTTTGCTCGGGCAGGGGATGAACCCTACACTTGACGATTTACCATAGTGAGGATCCGTCGCGGTCCCATGAAGCTCTAGGGTGGATTTTCTGATTGAGACGAGTTCTTACTAATTAATGGTACAGAGGGGGCGGTAAGGCTGGGCTTTCTTTTCGACTTTTGTCATGTTCTACTGCTTTTCTTTTCCGATGCATGACACGCACCTTACCCCCAGTCTTGGGGAAAAGAGGTAGATAAAGAAAGAAAGAGAAAGAATATATATATATATATATATATATATATATATATATAATATATATATATATATATATATATATATATATATATATATATATATATCATATATATTAGAGGTCTAGCGGATAGTGATTTTCACTATCCGCGGATGTGGATAGTTAAAATCACTATCCCGCGGATTGCGAATGCGGATAGCGGATAGTAAAGTTTTTAGAGTTTTAGCCCAGGAATATATAGATATACCCTAATATAGATAGTTATATACATAGATATATATATATATATATATATATATATAAAATATATATATATATATATATATATATATATATATAAATATATATATATATATATATATATATATATATATATATATCCGTGTTACCAGAGTGCAGGACACTTGGACCCAACTCTTTTGCACCCCACAAACCTCTTTCCCCAAGCCTCCACCAATTTGGAAAAAGGTTATATATATTAATGCTTGAAATTAATAATTCTCAAATTATGGTTCAAAAACAAAAGCTTCTGAATCCCTTTCAGGGGAGAGTTTGCTTATCTTTTCGTCGTAAATGAGTTCTGCACCACTGAAAGATGCTCACTAGCTACACTTGTTGAAGGGCATGCAAAGAATTCCCTGACGACTTCTGTAAGATGTGGAAAACTTTGCAATTATCATTCCATAAGACCAGTTGATCTTTCTGATTCAAGCCTTTTTTTCTTTGATATTCATCGATATTGATAGAGTGTCTTTTGACACCTCTAAACAAGACTTCATCGCTCTGCTAAAAGGAAAAAGAACGTTCATGGATTCAGCAATGATCGCTAACAGATGGCAATTGCGTGTCTGTTTGTGTAATCTTTTGCTTTTAATTGGCTGGTGATATTTCTGCCTTTAGCATTTCATCACAAGGTATCCTAAATTAATTTTAACCCTCTATGTAAAACACATTGGTTCAAGGGGAGTATGTTTTGTATCTACCCAGGATTTAGAGTATATGTAAAGCAACACCCAGTATAAAGACATCAATTAAAAAAAATCAATGCTTCGGTAAGGTTCTAATGGAATTCTGCCACATCAATTTCTTGTTTTAATATATATATATATATATATATATATATATATATATATATATATATATATATATATATATATATATATATATATATATATATATATATATATATATATATATATATATACCTGCCATATATATAGCATATATATATATATATAAGGTAGATACACACACACGTTTCTCATAATTCATAGATGGAATACTATCCGCTATCCACTTAAAGTGTCATAGGATGCAGGATAGAGAAAAATGATACGGATATCCACATATGCGGATACGGTTACCCTTCACCCCTCTGCGCTACTATAACCATATATATATATATATATATATACTCTTCTTATATATATATATATATATATATCTTTATATACTATATTTACTCCATTGTGATATGTTCTCAATGGCTTGTTAGAATTGCCATTCAAGAAATGACAGCCAGCACTGGCAATATATTATGTCAGGTCATCAACAAACAAGGAAAACTTGACCATCGTTGAGATGGTAGTAATGACATCATTGAATAGAAGCAAATAATAATACTCTTAGGACACTTACCTGTGAGACACTTTCATCCAAATCAAAGAGGGTTGGTAGAACATTTGAGCATTGGACCTGGATGGATCTGTATGACAGAAGTCATTGGATAAAAAGAGGAAGCTGTACTCAGAAACTGAGTGTAACAAGTTTAAAGACTCTGGTTCTCCATGTTAGCTTTTTCGAGGTCTAAAGACACCAAGAACCAGTCCACCAGTTGAGAAGGCCATGGTCCAGTCCCAACAAGGTTTCTGCAAAAGGATTTTTGCCAAAGCTAAACTGGAAGTTTAAAAAGGTCTGGCAACTCTCCAGAATAGGTGGAGGTCAGTTGGCAACCATTTTTTTCCATTATTTTACAAGTAAGGCAGGTCAGCAAAGTTGGTCTTTAATTGTCCACTAACTTTGGATCTTTCCCAGGTTTGAGAATAGGAATTGCAAAAGTTGTTGTCCACGCAGATTGAAAAGAGGATTCAATCCAGTTCCTAT